>JAHDVF020000534.1:0-233364 GCA_022606425.2 Lepidostoma basale | reverse complement strand
AAATTGACTTAAATTGATAGTTTATTTTCATAGATTTAAAATGATGTATTATTTAGAATTAAGTCATATAATTTTTTTTCAAAATTAAATGATTTATTACATACTACATAAACATATAAACGCACCGTGAGTGTAAAACCGACGTAAGTGCAAATATACAGTTTGGGGATATGGGAGTTTAAAGATTTCATATTGCTTGGAAAAACAGTTTTTTTTAAATAATAATTAAATAAAACGATGTTTTTTAACTACTTCCACTTTTGTCTTTATTTAGACAGCGACCGGTTTCGCCAGGATCGCTGGCATCGACAGACTGGTAACACTTTTGTAAACTTAGTCCTTTATATACATAAAGATCAGGGGTGGTAAACATGATTCTATACAAAAATAATCTTCAACTATTTTTGTAAAGTTTTTTTTTAAATAAACCAATGATTTTCGGTTTATGGGTATATTACTTTAAACTGAAAATCATTGGTTTATTAACAAAAAAACAGTTTTTCCAAGCCATATGAAGTCTTTAAACTCCCATATCTCCAAACTGTATATTTGCACTTGTTTCGGTTTTACACTCACGGTGCGATATTATCTAACCATCATTCCTACTCACTTTAAGGGTAGGCAGGTACACTATTATTTCCTGGCATAATTATTTTTCTACCTCAACACTCATAAATCCTTTAATGCACGCAAACCGGCTTCTCCAATTCCTATTTGATAGATTTGATCGTGACACGTTTTTCACTACCGTCCTCTATTGTTATTTCGTTTACGTCATTTACATTACGTATACCTTCTTTTCTATTATTTCTTCATTCGTTTTTCTCAAAATTATTCTTCTTCAAAATCGTTTTGTTCTTACATCATACAATGAATAATAACTTATTAACTAACCATTACGCCGTCTTCCGGAAGGGGAAAGCAGAATGAATGGACTGCCACACTTTAACCGATGCGGCACTCCAACCTTCTCTAACAATGAATATTAATATTTTATAAGATACTGGTTGTACCCAGCCACGCATCGCTTTACTCAGTTTAGTTAAATTGAAAATGGTTCCAAATTATAAAGAAATTTATAATGTATTATAAATAACAAAGTTTCAAATCAATCGTTTTAAAAAATAAAAAAAAATTATTATTGAATTTCATTCAAATTACTCTCAAAACCTTTCTGAGACAAATAATAACAAACTGTGAAATTTTCAGCGAAATCGGTTTAGTAATTTTCAATAAAATCATGTACACACAAACAGACAAACATTCGTTTTTTGGGACAACTGTCCCTGTCCTGACAACGTCACTAGGCTTTTTTGGGGCAACTGTATAAAAATAAACAGCTCTATCGACGTGCGTTATTATTTTTAATCGGTGTAAAATAGAATTTTAATGTCGTCCCACACAAAAATAATTAATAGAGAATACTAATAGTGTGAGTGTTTCATTTCTGTGTTGTTTTTTGTTAACGCGTTGGCGTCGAAACACGTTTCTACTTATTATTTTTGGCCCGAGTGTAAAATCGATAATTCGTTAACGAAATCGACGCCATGACGCGCCAATACTTTGTTAAAATGTTCTCTTTCAAACGAACAACAACTTGTTGTGGGCAGTACTCTGTTGTTTGTTGTTGGGAAGTTTTATGATCTCTGTTTCTGTATGGAAGTTGTTAACAAATGTTTTACTTCTACACATATAAGCGGGTATTAAGCTTACTGCGCGGAGTAAACAGGAACTAGAGAGGGAAACGTGATATGGCCAGGTACAACTTATATTATAATAATAACTTTTGTGTTGTTGGATGCATTAGTTTTGTATGCAAGTCGCGGTTTTATTAACCGTCGCGTTGCCATGTGGTAAATTGAGTTTCCACTGCCAATTTAAAGTTGATTTTCTTAAAACCTATGGACCCTAATATTATAAAAAAAATTGTAATCCTCCATTGAAGTGTTCTCAATATTTCGTAATAAAAAAAAGCAAAAAATTACTTCCTTCATCCCAAAAAAAAATATTTTCTAAGACTGCCCTCACCTTCATTCGTGTTAAGGTAGAATTTGTTTTGCTAATATTTACAACTTTATCAAAAGTGACAAATACTTACTCGCTGTATTACTTACTCGCTATTATAAATTATATCTTTGGCTTTTTCAATATGTACGTAATAATACCGACTGTAGACGGAAACGCAGGACGCAACTTAATAATATCAGAACTGTGAAAATATTAACACTTTACCAAAAGGGACAAATATTAATACGTACTCGTTGTCTTGAACGTACTATACATTTTGCCTAGGTGCCTTTATCATACGTAAAATCTCGTAAAGTCTAGCCGCGCCGGCCGCCGCGCGGCGCTTGTCTATACTTGCGTGTCCAGTCATTCGTATGCTATGACGCATTACATATCAGAAATCGCATGGTTCCAGAAAAAAATTAATAATGATATGTTTTTCAAATAATCCATGTATGTTATAGATATCGATCTATTCCTAATGAAATTCCCTACAAGATGACATAAATTAAATTTTGATTCATCTAGTCATATGCTTGATATTTAGATAAAGTTAGCGGTAAACTGAACTTACCACATGGGAGCAAGCGTTTTGTTTTGAACACGGTACGTTAAGGGTTAAAACTCTTAATTTTCTTCTGTTTCTTCGTATTCTTCTTTTCATAGATTTGACGATCTGTGAAACATAAATCCAATGAGGACCAGCTGTCCCTCTGTGGTCTTCTAGGTGGACGGTGTCCGGACGAGATTTCGTAAGCGTTTGTCCATGCGAGTCAGTCACTATCCATTCTGGTTACATGGTCCCTCCAGTATCTTCTTCTGGATCTACTCCAGCAAACGATATCCTCTATTTTGCAAGTTTTTCTAATGTCTTCGTTACCGACACGATCTCGGAGAGTTTTTCCCGTAATGGATCTTAGGACCTTTATCTCAGATGTTCTTAGCAGTCTCTTGGTTCGTGCAGAGTCGGTCCGCGTCTCCACAGCTTACGTCATGATATTTCGCACGCATCGGTTTTCATTCCTATTAATTACTTTATTTTCCCTAATGTGTGCGACTTATCAACTTAAGTTTTGAAGTTTATTGTTTATTAAACAATTATGTAAAACTCCTTATTAATAAATTGAAAGTCACGAATTAAAACGTCTGTTTTGTAACGAGTCTCCCTGGTGGGGTAGGCAGAAATGTTGGACCCCCACATTGTTCTTTCCTGACATACTTCTGTCGATTCTTCTACATTCATACATCCTATCATGCACTCACATCGATTTTTCCGACTCCTCGCGTGACCGGCATTTAAGATTTGATTGATTTGATCAGGAACGGTTTGTTTTCTAGAACTTTTATTATAATTATCTTTCGCCTGTTTGCTAAGATGAATTATAATTTTGAAATATTATTTTTTAGATAAACCATTGTTTTTGCCGAAACACTTCGATACTTATATTAATAGTAATATTAAATGTTATATTATAATTCTGAAACACTGTTATGATACATACAGGTATCACAAATTATTAAAATTATATTGTCGCGGTTGTTTCGCCAACCTATGGTGGCATCATCACGTGTTATAAATAAAGTTGTTTATACCACCTGATGATGCCAATTTAGGTTAGCGAAACATCTGTCGTGACATAAAAATAATCTGTGATTCGCTTAATAACAGCGTAATTTTTTATTTTGTTCCTCAAAAGTCTAACACCAAAGATTTAAATCTATGATATAAAATTTATTTTACAATCTTCAATATAAACAGAAAATAGCTCATTATTATGAAGAAGGAATTTGGTCGTGTCCAGGCTCGAACACGAGTCTCCTGGATCAGGAACCAACACAACGATAACTCTACCTATCTTTGTATTATATTATATATGTTTACATCATTTGCTTATCCAAGCGAAAAGGTACAAACTTGAAATAATATTGCAATTTACAATCATCCCCTTTCAGACATATTTGCACCCTTAGATAATAACTTCACCCTTTCGGAAGATCCTAAAGTTGACGTTGATAAATTTGAACGATGCATAAAATATCTCTTTCTTGATAAATGCTTTTCCCATACTCATGTTTACATTACTTTCCGCCGAAGAAATTGTGGTATGCTGTAAAATGAATTTCAAATTTAAAAAGTATAACGTTTATTAAAGGCAAAATTATTGATTAATTATATAACATACGCTCTGATTAATAAATAATAAAACATTTTTTTTAACAAATCCAACTATTAAATATCGTTTATAAATTTTAAACGTGTTTCGTTTTGTTTCATCATCATCATCAGCCGTCTGTCATCCACTGCTGAATGTAGGCCTCTCCCAAAGCACGCCACCACCTCCTATCCATTGCCGCTCCCATTCATCCATGTCCAGCAATCCTCTTCAGATCGTCGGTCCAGGGGACGTCCAACTCTGCGGAATTCTGTACGCGGTCTCCACTCCAGAACCCGTCCTCCCCATCGGCCGTCGGTTCTCCGACAGATGTGGCTAGCCTATCGCCAGTTCAGCCCGCCCATCCTCAGAACCACCTCAGGCTCACCTTGGTTTGTTGACGAATAAATTCGTTTCTAAATCTGTCTCTCAATGTTATTTCAATCATGGCTCTTTCCATGGCGCGTTGGGAGACCTTGAATCTGTAGGCTAGACCTTGTGTCAGCGTCCACGTCTTGGCTCCGTACGTCATGACTGGCAAGGCGCACCGGTTGAAGACTTTAGTCTTGAGGCATTGTGGTAGTTGTTTGAGCGTAAGCAAAATTTTATTGTGTTTAATTATTTTTCTTCTTGTTCCTCTATTATCGAAGGTTTTAAAACATTATACTATTTTAAACAGAGTTGTCGTACTGCAAGAGAACCATTCTTGAAGGTTTCCTATTCAAGATTTCCTTCTTTTCCCGGTACACCGATTTCTGTTAATTGTACCTTGAACAGTTGAGGCACTCAATATATCTTATTTGATATAAATTATTTTCTTCGTTTCTTTTTAGTGTAAGGCCTTGTGGTCTGCTACTTAAGAGGATTTGCCTTCTGCGAGGTTGACTCCCAACTGTCGATCCATATATTTGGTGGTCAGCCCGGGGTTCGTCTACCTTGGGGTTGGCCGTGCAACACACCGAGGGGGAGTCCGAATGGATACTTTCTCCTCACATGTGCATATCATGGGTTACAATTGCGAAATACAAATCAAA
Organism: Lepidostoma basale; assembly: GCA_022606425.2. Taxonomy (NCBI): domain Eukaryota; kingdom Metazoa; phylum Arthropoda; class Insecta; order Trichoptera; family Lepidostomatidae; genus Lepidostoma; species Lepidostoma basale. Next base: position 228,170 of record JAHDVF020000534.1, on the reverse strand, counting down.
TTTAAAGTTCAAATCAGTTATTGATAAATTTATATCTAAAGAATAATTTGAAGTTCCACCGTCCTTTAAATGTATTTATTTAAAATGTATGAAATATAAAAAAAAATTATAAGTATCCGGATGAACAAAAATTTATATTTTTTTCAAATTATAACATTACCTTGATAACTATCAAGAACCATACAATGTATATTCAGACCTTGTGTATACAAAGAAATCAAATAACCAAATAATAAAATCATTATTTAACTAATTAATACGAATGAAAACGTCAGTTTTCTAGAAGTTGTATTTTATTTCATTGGAACGACATGTTTCGCCCTTCTAAGGCATTATCAAATGATAATGCCTTAAAAGGGCGAAACATGGCATTCCCATAAAATATAATAAAACTTCTAGAAAACTGACGTTTTTATTTGTTTTGATTATTTAATATGGAGTTTTACATCATTGTTCTTGAAAAAATAAATCATTCTTTACCGTTTAGCATCCGACTACAGAAACAAAAGAAATAAAGTGTTCCAAAATAAACAGTTGTGAAGTGTGAATTTAAATCATGTTTCCCGCGTAAACGTGGACGTGCGCGCCTGCCGGCGGCCGCCGTTACTAATGGGACCCAATATGGCGGCCGGGAGCTTCGCATTTCCCGCGCAGTGATGGTCCCCTGACAGCCAGCGCCATCCAATAACCACCACAAAATGGCCACCAGCAGCTCTGCGAGACCGGTGGTGGGGGTGTTTCTTCTGCTCTTCAGTTTGGCGATCACAGGTAAATTCATTTTATACAAATCTATTTACATTTTATGAAATTAAATGTCTTCAGCTAACTACATAACTAACCAGCACTCCGTGTCCGGAAGGGATAGGCAGAAAGCTATTTCCTAGGATTTCTACAACATTCATTCTTCATATAATGCACCCACGTTGATTTCTCCGACTTCTTTTGCCTATTTAATGTTCGTGCCACGTTATCTTCGGTTTTTCTCTATTAACACACTTATTCCTTTGTACATCGATTACATTCACTTTATTCATCAATATTTTATTAAGCCATTATTATTGTTGGTTATTTTAATTGTCGACTAGTTTCGCTTGTACCCAAGCTTCCTCAGGACTTCGTAAAAACAAGTCTGTTTTACGAAGCCCCGAGGAAGCTTGGGTACAAGTGAAACTAGTCGGCAATTAAAATAACCGCATAGTAGTGAAAAATAAAGTGCAGTGTTTTTATTTTATTTCATTTATAAATACATATAATATATTTTTTAAATTTAATACAAATCTATTTATATTTCATGACATTAAATGTCTTAAACTAACTAACTTACCATCACTCCATTACTCCGACTTCTATCGCGGTCTATTTAATGTTTGATTGATTGAATCGTGCCACGTTATTTTCGATATTCCTCTGTTACCACAATTGTTCAGTGTAATAATAATAATAATATTCTAACTTTTAAGCGCTGTTTATGTGATGTAATCACCTAAAGGGCGCATCATCGTGTTTTAAACGTTTACAGTCTTATATTAATACATTTAATCGCAATAAACCTAAGTAGATTTAAACAAATATATATTTTAAAATCTAGAATGGAAGTGCACAATGATGTTCTTGTACCGACCCTTATGTATGAAAGCGAAGCATGGAACTGCCAAAAGAAGGATGAAAGTAGATATGCGCAGTAGAATTGAGATCTCTTAGACGAATGTGCGGATACTCCGTGTATGATAGAGTTTCGAATAAAAATATAAGAAAAAATATTTGTGAATGTATACTTATACCTGTATACGAAATCCTGGATTTACACCAAAGGGTGGTTAATTCAAATTTTAATTGTATCTCAATAGAGACGAAGACGCAAACTGGAAACTGAACATGGATGATCAAGGTGTTTACAGGACTTATGACCTGTCATTGGTTGGGTTAAGCGCACGCTTTATGTAATTACAACATTCCCCATTCCACTTTTGTTATTGTGATCATGCATGACAAATTTTTGGAAGATGTATATATACTTCAAAATCCATATCTATCTTCACGTGTCAGTTTTAGTCAGCCATCTATGTAGATTTGGTTGCACTTGTGAATTTTTCAAGATTAACCTATACAACCGACCCACTAACGCCATCTATGGAGAATGATTTTCTGTCTCTATTGAGATACAATTAAAATTTAAAAATATAAGAAGTAAATGCGGTGCAAATGATGGTATAATGAACAAAATAATAAAAGGATCATTCAGATGGTTTGGACATATGGAAAGAATTAATGAATAAAGAATGGTAAAAAAAGTATATGTTAACGATGTTAATGGAACCAGAAATAGAGGAAGACCGAGGAAAACGTGAGACGACCAAATAAATCAAATATTGAATGTCGGCCATGTGAGGGGTCAGAGAAATCGACGCACGTGCATGACACGATACGTTGAGGAAGCTAGAGAAATATGTCAGGAAAGAAAAGTGTGGCAGTCCATTATTTCTGCCTACCCCTCGGGGAGACGGCGTGATGGTTAGTTAGTTATATTTAAAAAAAAAACATTTTATTTTATTTTTACAATCAAGTTCAACCATGAAATTTCAAATAACAACATTGATGAGACTATATGTGGTATATAGAGTAAACCGAAAATGTGTTAAAGCTATTTTTAATCCATAAAATAATGGTTTCTGATACATATATGCATAACCTGACAAGTAAATATAATTGATTTTTCTATTTCAATTGAAAAAAGCTTTAAGCAGAAGCATATTTCCCTATAGCAATCAAAAATACATTGCTCCACGGATGCCAATAATAAAACAGCCCTATTATCTATTTTCCCCTATTTCCTACGTGTAAATGAGGGCGTGATACGCGATTTCTCATTGTACAAAATTTTCTCTTTCCACGCAACTACCAAACTTGTATACAAGAAGTTTTAGCTATTGGTGTCTGACATGCAAAAGCTTTTTCGTCATGTATTAAAAAGGGGGTAGTCGGTACAAAAAATACCCCAGTCGCAGTGGCGGCAAAAAAGAAATGTTTTGCAATTAGAGACTACTTAAATAAGTTTTTTTTTTTAAACTGTTAAATTAAAAAACTTTGTTTTATGTGTCACAGTTGTATTTTTATTTTACAGCTGTTTCGTCAACCTATGTTGACATTATCAGGTGTTACAATAATATATAAAATGTCAAATTTTCGTGATTTTTCGAACATGTATTTGTTCCTATGTCATTTTAAATAATCTTTTTCATATAATTTCGAAGTTCTCGCTGGAGTTTAAATACAATTGTGATACATAAAAGTTTTTTTTTTAACTAACGAACCATCACACCGTCTCCCCGAAAGGGTAGGCAGAAAGAATGGACTGTCACACTTTTACTGATGCGGCACATCCTTCTCTTTTCGCTCCGCGGGAGACGCGGTGTGATGGGTTGCGAACCTCATCGCCACCAATAGGCATCTTCCGCGCACACTTCGATCGTCCAACACCCACAAAATAAATCTGAAACAAATAATATAAAATACAATGATATAAAATAAAATAACAAAATAAGATAAAAATAATTTAACACAAAATGTTCTAACTAGACCAGTCTGTCGATGCCAGCGAACATGGCGAAACCGATCGCTGTCTATATAAAGACAAAAGTGGAAGTAGTTAAAAAACATCGTTTTATTGAATTATTATTTAAAATGAACTTCCATCAAGAGATTTCAGTAAAATCATTTGATTATCACAAAATGTTCATTTTAGATGGTGCACATACTCGTATTGTCCATTTTTTTTAAATTTAACAGTATATAATGTTAAAGCATTATAGTGTTTCGGCCAAAACAATGGATTAATTAATTTGATTATACCAAGTTTTCCCCGGTCTCCCACGTATAGTATTGATTACATATTACATATAAGTCTTAACTTTTTCAATAACCAAACGTATAGAAACAGAAGATTTCATAACGAAAACAAAAAAAAAATTATACAAAATGTCTATATTATTATATATTTGGTGTGCTTCCAATTGTGTTTATCGTTGACCGGTTTCGGAAGCTTGCTGCCATAGCGTAGTGGTGGGAGTGAATTTTTTTTCTCTGATTCTAAATAATGCATTACTGTTATTAAGTTGTGTGTTGTTGTTTTCCATATTATTAAAAAGCACTTACATAGGTAACTATTTTTTTAAATAATTCTATATAATGTAAAACTATTGTGTTTTGGGTTAACTTTATAATTAAAAAGCAATTACTAGGGTGGCTAATTCTCAGAATGATTCCATAAAATGTAATTTTTGTGTTTGGATAAGTTAAGATTAAATAATTCAAATGTCTTGTGGCCCGATTACTGGTGTCTAGGAATTTTCCCCTGAAGTTCTCAAACTTCTTTAGAAGGTAAATACCTATTAGATAAATAAAGGTTTGGATTGAATTATATTGTTTACAATGGATATAGGAGTAAAGAGCTTCTACTAAGAAATTTCAATAAATTTTTTAATTTAGCAAAAAATTTAAAAGCATAAAAATTGGAGATTGGATCTCCAGGCATTATCTAGCAGTGTGATAATTGCGTAAGCCTTTCACATTGCATTAATAAAGATTTTCTGCTTAATGCTTACAAATAATCTTAATAGATTGCGCTAGTGTAGATTGACCTAAAAATGTGAAGTTATTTAGCATAGTAGCATATATACTCGTACAAGTTCCAAAAATTTGTCAGACCTGGTGGTCGTAAGAAGCGCGGAATGGGAAACGTTGATAACATAAAGTGATCGCTTAACCCAACCAATGACAGGTCATTAGTCTTGTAAAAGCGCCTCGACTACCATATTCTGTTTCCAAAAAAAAAAAAATTATATCTTCGTCTCTATTGAGATACAATTAATCCTTAATTGTTTATATTATTTAAAGATTTCATACTAACTAACTAACCATCACGCCATTCCCCCGGAGGGGTAGGCAGAGAGGATGGATCGCCACACTGGCCTGTCCTGGCATACCTCTCGGGTTTCCTCTACATTCATACATCGTACCATGCACGTCGATTATTCCGACTTCGAATGTGGCCGCCTTTAAGTAATTGATTAATTTGGTCATGCCATGTTTTCCTCGGTCGTCCTCGGCTTCTTTTCCCACTCACGCTGCTTGTGTACAACTTTTCAACCATTATTTAATCCTGCATCACTTAATTTAAAAAATAATAATTCCTCACGAGTCGACACTGCTACCCCGTCAAGAGAGTAAAAGCATTTTCCATCTTCCCGGTTCAAGCATTTCACCTGTATTCAGAAGCATAGTCCAAGGAATACAGAATGAATACAAGGCCTCCTACGACTTTTTAGCGCGCTAAAAGCTCGCAAAGATACATTTTTAATCCTTTTCAGATGTGCTTCTGAATGCTATAACACCTGTTGTTGGAGGATTTCTACTTGATGGTTGTTTTACGGAATACAATTTGATAAAATTTTAATTCATAGTTTCCGCATGAAACGATAAATCTCCAGACAGAATTGTATAAATATATAAGCATTTGACTAAACATTCAAATCAGTTTTCCTTATTTCGTTCCTTCAAAGGAAATTACTTAAATTCTCAAAATAATATTTGTTCTCAACTTTAGTAGATATAAACAAAGAAAATTTTCTCTCAAAATATTTTGATTCATGAAAAATAATAATAAATATTAAGGGAAACATCTGTATTCAAGGCGAAACATGTCATTCCCATAAAATTTAATAAAAATCCTTTAAAACTGACGTAATTTATTCTAATTATTTAACTTACTAACTAACAATCACGCCGTCTCTCCGAACGGGTAGGCAGAAATGATGGACTTCCACAGTTTTCTTTCCTGACATATTTCTCTCGTTTCCTCAAAATTCATACATCGTGTCATGCAGGCGCGTCGATTTCTCTGATTCCTCACGTGGCCGACATTCAATATTTGATAAATTTGATCGTGACTCGTTTTCCTCGGTCTTCCTCTTTTTCTAGTTCCATTAACATCGTTAACACATACATTTTTTTCCATTCTTTCTTCATTTATTCTTTCCGTGTGTCGAAACTATCTTAAAAACCCTTTAATTATTTTATTCATAACACCATCATTCGCACCGTATTCACTTCTTATATTTTCATTCGACACTCTATCATACACAGAATATTCACACATTCTTCTAAGAGATTTCATTTCTGCTTCATTTATTCTACTTTCATCCTTCTTTTGCCAGTTCCATGCTTCGCTTCTGTACATAAGGGTCAGTTTAAGAACATTATTGTGCACTGCCATTTTAGTTTTTTTGGATATGTTTTTGTTTGCGATGACAACTTTAAGCGCAACATTCACTTTGTTGCCTGCCCCAACCCTTCTTTCAATATCCCTCTCCACTCGCCTCTCTTTTGTAAACATACTACCCAAATACACGAACTGATCTAATTATTTAATATAAAGTTTTACATCATTGTTCAAGATTTTGACTTTGCTTGTCAAAAGCAATGTCAGGATCTACAAAATATGCATCAGGCATAAGTTTTCTAGAATATTTATTTAATTTTATGGGACTTGGACTTGGATCTTCTGGCTTACAGAGGTTCAGCTCATGTGGCTATTCCTTTTACGACTGATGGGAACATTGTTGGAAGGAGATTTGGTGGGTTGTTAGTTTATTCGGGGGCATGATTTGTGTGGCCCGGAGTGTTCCTCTGAAGGAGAATCGATTTTTGGCGCTTGTGGCGGCTGGAAGTGTTTGGGTCGTAAATAGAGAGGTCTTTTATTGTGGGGTTGGGATGTGAAGAGAGTCCTTTGTAAAAACGTTCGGCAAGTTTCAGAATGAATTTATCAATCATCGGGATTCCCGATTCTAGGTGCAGTTGTGTAATCCTGGTCCATGAAGGCGCACCAAGCGATAAACGGATAGCCTTATTTTGCAGGATTTGGAGTTTTTGTATGTGACTCGAAGCTGCATAAATTTTATGGGAATGACATGTTTTGCCTTGAAAACAGATTTTTACCTAAATAATGACTTTCGGCATCGAAGCAAGAGCAGACTCTGTCAGAACCAAGCATCTCCTAAGAGTAGCAGAAACAAAAACATAAACCTATCGTTCGTAGAACCCTTAGAGATAGGATACATAACGAAGAGATGATGATATTGGGATATGAGGCAGATAAGACACTTCTGGAGAGACCACATCGAGAGAATGGACTAAGTGAGCATTTCCAATTGAGAGAAAGCTGCACGTCCTTATCATAGGACGAAATTTGATATACTGTGTGACAGATCCCAATATCTACACTAGATACCTCGGAAGGGGTAGGCAGAAATAATGGACTGTCATACTTTTCTTTTTTGATATATGTCTCTCGATTCCTTTACATTCATACATAGTGTCATGCACGTACGTCGATTTCTCCGACTTCTTACGTGGCCGACATTTATTATTTGATTTATTTGATCGTGCCACGTTTTCCTCGGTCTTATTATGTGTATTTTATATGTAGTAAATGCTATCAATGAATCGATACGATAAATAATTTAACGTTGAATGTATTAAGTGAGTTGTTTTTAAAATTATTATTACATTTTTTTTATAAGAAGCCATTACTTGGTGGTTGGACGTAATTAACACTAAATTGAACACTTTTTGTACTTGTAATACAACCACTTTATTTGTGAAGATGAGGGCCTACCGATTTCGCTCTATGCGAGCTTCCTTAGGGCTTTACACAAACTGTTGTATATAAAAAAAAACTTAGAACGAAACCGGTAGGCCCTCATCGTGTTGTATCATCATCATCCTAAGCTCGACAGCCCTGGGTGGGCCTTGGCTGAATCCAGGAGCTTCCTCCATTCTTGTCTGTTTGATGCCCTTATTCTCCAATTTCTCACTTGCAACACCGATGCATCCGTGTTGACACTGTCCATCCATCGCATTTTGGGCCTTCCTGGTCTTCTACGTCCCTGTGGTACTGAGAGCGTGAGGCGTTTTGTAGGGTTGTCGTCGTCCATTCTGATTATGTGACCAGCCCATCTCAAGCGCCCTACTTTGATGGATCTGATCACATCGGGCTCTTTATAGATATCATATAGCTCATCGTGTTGTATACCAAGTACAAAAAGTGTTAAATTAAGTGTTAAATAATTATTGTAAACTTGAAGTTTTCTTTCGTTTTTCCTTTTTTCCTAGTCTGGTTATTACGGTCTCTATTCTTTTTTGTAATCATTATAGCATATGAATACATACGTACACGTATGCATAATGTATCATTTGGAGCAAATTATTTTTCCGGGGGACAAAAAACGCGTTGGCGTTGGTGGAAACACTACAAAGAATATGCTAAGTATGGTAATTACAAGAAGTGAAACCGGTATTTAGTTGGGTCCAAAGGGTTACATTTTCTAGATGGCGCATAATTTGAGCATTTTGAAGCCATTTGAATTGTAAAGTGGTGGTCATAACAAATATTGTTTATGCCATTTTTTTACGTGAAAATCATTAATAATTTTTTATTAATTAAAATTAATGAAAACGTCTGCTTTCTAGAAGTTTTATTAAATTTTACATGGAATGACATGTTTCGCCCTTCTAAGGTATTTTTTTATACGACAATATTATTATTATTATTGAACCCAATTACTGTATACAATTTATTTTTAGCTATTACCTATATAACTAACTAACTAACTAACCATCACGCCGTCTCCCCGAAAGGGTAGGCAGAAAGAATGGACTGTCACACTTTAACCGATGCGGCACTCCATCCTTCTCTTTTCGCCCCGCGGGAGACGCGTTGTGATGGGTTGCGAACCTCATCGCCATCAATAGGCATCTCCCGCGCAAACTTTGATCTTCCAACATCCACAAAATAAATCTTAAACAAATAATATAAAATACAATGATATAAAATAAAAAACAAAATAAAAATAATTTAACACAAAATGTTATTTTTAGATGGTGCACATATTGTCTATTATATGATTTAATTAATGTTCCACGTATCCACCTTTTTTTAATAAGCAGTAATTAGGCACTTAAAACCAACCAACACTAGCAAGAACTTTAAAAGAATATTGAAGAAATTATTCAATTGTCGTTTTTTAAACCTGTCAAAATTCTTTATATAAACGAAAAAACTTGTATAATTTTAACATCAAAACGGTACAAACGTATTACGTGTCACAATTAACTATTATAAAGTGCGGCAACAATCAAATTGACCAAAACAATTCACTTATACACGTAATTTCTCCAAATTTACGGGATCACCACCTTAACCAAACCAAATTTTCAAAATCAGAATTAGAAATTATATTGATTCTCATATATGACATGTGATAGGTAGCCAATCTATCACCATTTTAATGTCACGTAAATTCTACACCAGAACAATGACAGAGTGACAATCACACTGCCATTGCCGGGAATCGAACCCGGGACCTTCGGTATGGAAGTCAAAGCTCTTACTACTCTGCCACGAAGGTCGTCAAATGTTAAATTATCAAATGCCTTAGAAAGGCGAAACATATCATTCCATATAAAATTTAATAAAACTCCTAGAAGACTGAATTTTTCATTTATATTCATTATTTAATGTGGAGTTTTACACCATTGTATAAATTGGTATTCATTGAAACAATAAATACCATTTTGATTCAATTAAAGCGTCAAAACACTGAATGATTCCATAATTACGAACTTTTTAATTAAATCAAACATTTCATTTATGAATTAAAATACAATTTTTAGCAATTTTCATTTCATCTCTCTTGTTGAATTAATTAAAAAAAAAACATTATTTACAATTTTGATGATTTGAATGAAATATTCGATAATATTAATGAATTAAAACACTGTTTTCTTAATTTATTTTGGATTTATTTAGGGTAGCTAATACAATATCATCTGACGAATGGCGTAATATTTTTGAAATAGTCAGTATTACGGATTATCACTATGGTTTTGCTTGTATTTAACATTCTTTTATATACATATCCAACATGAGTAATATAAACAAAGACGTGTTTTAAAGATAATCAAATGATTTTACTGAAATTTCTTGTTGGAAGTTCATTTTAAATAATAATTAAATGAAACGATCCGAGTCTGTCGATGCCAGCGAGTCTGGCGAAATCGGTCCCAGTCGAAATAAAGACAAAAGTGCAAATGGTTAAAAAATATGATTTTATATAATTATTACCCAAAAAACGTATTTATTATTTCATGGATAACTACGAATATTTAAAACACTATAAAAAGTAATTAATATAATTTAATACAACTCTGTTTTTGACAGTTTTTATGGTATTTACATGTTTGGCCTTTCAAAAAAGCACACATGTTATATTACGTTTTCAATGGAAAACATGTCATTCAAATAAAATAAAATAATAGTTTTATAATAAATATTTTTTTACACTATTACACTGCTTCATTTTTTACTTGATGATCAAAACGATTGATATTTTTAATAAAATATCTTATTTGATATAATAATATTAAATCTAAAGTTATTTTTACATTACAAATTGTTCAAAGTAGACATTTCACCAATGCGATAATACATGCTAGTTTGTGACACGCAAAACCAATTATCCTACAATGAGATAACAATTACAATTTAATTAAACAGCTGTTATCGTTTTCCAATTAAGTGTTAATTACCACTAATTCTTAATATATTCAAATAACAAGTCAACAATCACATATTTATTGTTATTTAAAGGAGTACTATTTGCTAAAGGCGATATATTTATGTAATATTAATTTTGAAAATCTATTGTTTAGGAAGAAACACTAAGATTCGTTAATGTTGTTAATAGTTTGAAATATTGTTATAAAATCACATATTATTTATTTATTTGTTATTTGTAACATAGTGAAGATGCCAACATACGTTGTCGAAACAGGTACGGCGACAATTTCATAGAATTTAAATAGATAAACCGTATAGGACCACTTTTCTTTTCTTTTTCCACAATTCTGATTGATCTTGGCCTTGTGGATGGTCATTGAAAATGTAAGGCGAATGGGAAACTGCAATTGTTTGAAATAAAATGGCATGTCGATTGCAATATGTGGAATCAATTAAATTGCGATTAAGGATGGTAACTTTGATGACGTTTGGCGTATTTTTTTTGACAGCGAGCCTACTTCCATTGCACAAACGCGGTGGATTAATGTTGCAAAGAAGACAATTATTGGTTCGTCGATTTTGAGTGATAATTGGTGCGGTGGCATATTAGGAAGATCCAAATAATTTAAAAAATTAATTGGATTATTTAAAATCTCCAACGCAATTATGACGCTGTCAATCGATTTATAGGTGGCAAATTCACATGCAATTTATTCGTGTATTGCGTAGTTGATTGCATTGACGTTGGGGGTTTTTCTGTCAAAATAGCACTTCTTAACCGTCGCGTTGCCATGTGGTAAATTGAGTTTCCACTGCCAATTTAAAGTTGATTTTCTTAAAACCTATGGACCCTAATATTATAAAAAAATTGCAATCCTCCATTGAAGTGTTTTCAATATTTCGTAATAAAAAAAAAAGCAAAAAATTACTTCCTTCATCCCAAAAAAAAATATTTTCTAAGACTGCCCTCACCTTCATTCGTGTTAAGGTAGAATTTGTTTTGCTAATATTTACAACTTTATCAAAAGTGACAAATACTTACTCGCTGTTTTGAACGTATTATAAATTATATCTTTGACCTTTTCAATATGTACGTAATAATACCACTGTGGACGGAAACGCAGGACGCAACTTAATAATATCAGAACTGTGAAAATATTAACACTTTACCAAAAGGGACAAATATTAATACGTACTCGTTGTCTTGAACGTACTATACATTTTGCCTAGGTGCCTTTATCCTCGCCCCGCCGGCCGCGGCGCGCAGACAAGTTTATACCCGATGTCCAGTCGCCCGTATGCTGTGACGCATTACATATCAGAAATCGCATGGTTCCAGAAAAAATTAATAATGATATGTTTTTCAAATAATCCATGTATGTTATAGATATCGATCTATTCCTAATGAAATTCCCTACAAGATGACATAAATTAAATTTTGATTCATCTAGTCATATGCTTGATATTTAGATAAAGCTAGCGGTAAACTGAACTTACCACATGGGAGCGAGCGTTTTGTTTTGAACACGGTACGTTAAGGGTTAAAGCCGTTAATTAATAACAAATCAGTTAATAATAAAACATTGAAGAAAATTAATTTCTTTAAAACTTAAAATATCGCTTAACCCAACCAATGACAGGTCATAAGTCCTGTAAGCGTCTCGACCACGACATTCTGTTCCCAGAAAACAATTTACATCTTCGTCTCTATTGAGATACAATTAATCCATATAATAAAATATTTTAGAATGACTTTGACAAAATACATTTCTTTAAGGATTAATTGTATCTCAATAGAGACGATTATGTAATTTTTTTTTGGAAACAGAATATGGTAGTCGAAAAATCCAGTATTTGTCTACATGTCGCACCGTGAGTGTAAAACCGAAACAAGTGCAAACATACAGTTTGGAGATATGGGAGTTTAAAGACTTCATATTGCTTGGAAAAACTGTTTTTTTTTTAAATTAACCAATGATTTTCAGTTTAAAGTAATATACCTATAAACCGAAAATCATTGGTTTATTTAAAAAAAAAAAACAGTTTTTCCAAGCAATATGAAGTCTTTAAACTCCCATATCTCCAAACTGTATGTTTGCACTTGTTTCGGTTTTACACTCACGGTGCGATGTATTTGTATACATTCAAAAAACAAAATACATTTCATATGAGAAAACTTACGCCTTAAAATATATATATCATTAAATAACACATATTTTCTTCAATAAAATAGTATTTGCAATGTTTTTATTAAATATACGTGAGATATTTAAAAATAATGCACTCTCCATAAATATCGTACTTCCATAGTGGGGTCAGGAATTTTAGCTACTGTGTTGAATATGATATTACATGAAAGTAGTCATAGTGAAAGAAATTTCAGCATGCGTATAATAGGGCATAGAACACTCTCTCTAAAATTAAAATTATTTCACTGAAAATACTATTTCGGCTCCTGGAAACGGAGGTGAGGGCAAAAACGTATATGAAAAGTGGAGGTAAACTGTGCGAACCATATTTCAAAACAAATATTTGGTTCTTTATACGCCTTGACTTTGTATTTTGGATATTTATTTGAATTAACAACCCTACGTATTTGAACGTACGTGATACGTTCACTTTGACTGTAACAATCTGCGCTATCCCGTATCTAAAATGTACAAACTGTTAGGGATACGCGCGTGTGCCAACAACACTTCAGTACAAGTCTTCATAAATATGATAGTTTTACAAGGGGTAGGGGAAGTGTGCGGCCGAGTATTTGACGTTTCGTAATTTAAAAAAATAAAATTAGTATATAATTAAATTTCCATAAATAAAAATTTTTTTTTTTCACGTTTCTCTGAAAATTACCTGAAGGTAGGGCGGTGAATGGAATTACACTTAGTATTTTCACACACTTCATTTGTACTTTTCAAATTCAAGTTGCGGCTGTGACACTCTGTGACCTTTTTCGACACACATATTTCTCATAATTTAAAACACTGTTATTGTGAATTCATTGTTCCTTGAACAATGATGTAAAACTCCATATTAAATAAATATTACGAATGAAAACGTCTGCTTACTAGAGTTTTATTATATTTTATGTGATTGACGTGTATCGCCAATCTTAGGAATTATCGAATGTTTTGATTTGATGACACAAAATGCTTTAGACAGGCGAAACATGTAATTCACATAAAATATAATAAAACTTCTAAAAACAGACGTTTTCTGCATTGTAATAACTGCTATTATGTATCACAATTTTCTTTTTCTTTTACTTTATGGTTTAAGTTTTTTGACCTTCTCTGCATCAAGTTCTTCTTTGAGAAACAGATTGGTAGTTGTCAATCCATATTTTTGGAGGTCGTACGTTAGGTCCTTAATAATAATAATAATATCATTAGGTCCAGATTTTGTTCCAATCTTTATATTAAAAGGTTGCAACCACATTTTCAAAAAACCACTGTCAATTATTATATATTTAATCGATCGCTACAAGCGGGTGTCTTTCCGGAACTTTGGAAGATTTCTAAAATCTCTCCAGTTTTCAAGAAAGGCACAAAATCATGTGTTGAAAATTATCGACCAGTAGCAATTGTATCTACACCTGCGAAGGTATTTGAGGCGTTAAAAAATTATTTTATTAACCCAAAGATAGAACCATTCATAATTGATGAACAGCATGGCGTTCAACCATTACAAATTTGATGGTATTTACGAACTTTGTCACTAAGTGCCTTGATAAAGGTGCACAAGTCGACTGCTCGTATAGCGATTTTTCAAAAGCGTTTGATAAGGTGGACCACCAACTTTTGCTTCGAAAGCTTCAAAGGATTGGCTTTAGTGACAATCTGCTCAAGCTTTTCTCTAGCTATCTAACATCTCGAAAACAATATGTGTCATATGGACTTTTTCAGTCTCCAGCCTTTCACACCTCATCAGGGGTGCCAAAAGGGTCTAATTTGGGACCATTGCTTTTCACGATATTCATTAATGATTTTTCTAACGAAATAAAGTTCATCAAATTTTTTATTATTTGCTGATGACATAAAAGTTTTCTCTGAAATAGAGAGTTCCTCAGATTGCTTGAAGCTTCAGTGTGACATTCAGAGCATAACCCAATGGTGTAAACGTAACAAATTATTCTTCAACGTCTCCAAGTGCTTTGTTATGTCATACACACGGGCATCGAAAACATTATACTTTCGCTATCTTATGGATGGAGTACTGCTTGAAAGGGCTTTTACATCCAGAGATTTCGGTGTTCTGTTCGATGCTCAATTATCGTTCAATCTTCACATAGTTGCTCTATGTAACAGTTCCATTAAAATGCTTGGATTTGTTTTCAGGAATGCCAAGATATTTTCGAACACACAGGTACTTCGGGTATTGTATAATTCCCTGGTAAGAAGTCGGCTGGAATATAGTTCCGTTATTTGGTCACCGCCTGGGATCCGATATTCTCTGATGGTAGAGCGAGTGCAGAAAAAAATTCTGCGCTTTCTTTACCTCAGGGAGCGCGGTAATTACCCGTGGCTCTTTCCGACTGAATTCTTGCTAGGTATGCTAAGCTACCAATCATTGGAGAGAAGGAGGAACATTCACTTGGGAGTTCACTTCTTTCAGCTGATTGGCGGCCGTATACAGAACTCGGATGTCCTGAGTGATGTCGGTCTATTTGTCCCTGATAATTACCTTCGTCAAAGACAGCACAGATTGTTTCATTTGCCACCGTGCAGAACCAACCTGCCAATGGTTATGCCTGTAGGTAGGGCAATCTTATTGCTTAATCGGATCGCCTCGGAGGTCGACATATTTCGTGATAGTGTGAGTTGCCTCAGGGATGCAATATCAATGTTATGATTTTTTCTTATTCTTAAGCTTAATTTTTATTTTTTAATGCTTCTCTGTTTATAATGTAATTGCAAACTATTTGGAATTGTATGTCTGTAATGTTTGTGATTATTATCAAAATAAATGAAATGAAATGAAAATGAAATAATAATAATATGCAAAGTTTTAAGGCGCCGTTTTTGTGATGTAATCACCTCAAGGGCGCAAGGTGACCACCCTTGAGGTACATTGTCCCTTGCTGCTCTTATGACACTTGATTCTATTTAAAAAATGATAACATTTATAATTAATACGAATGAAAACGTCAGTTTTCTAGAAGTTTTATTATATTTTATGGGAATGACATGTTTCGCCCTTCTAAGGCATTATCAAAAGTGAAATTTCAGCTCATTGCTTTTATACACACTAGTTAATGGAGCAGAATATGGTAATTAACGAAAATTGATGTGACTTCATACATTTAAAAAAAATGTTATTTGGGTGGGTCCAAAACAATTGAAAAGAGGAACAGAGAATCAGCTTATTTATTTCTAATTGTTCCAATAGGTTCCAATAGAGAGTGTACCCTTTATTATGAACGTGTAACGGAATTGTTATGTTATTTGGATCTAGGCTATGTCTATTGTCTAATAGATGTTTGCAAATTGATTAAGCCTTAGAAGGGCGAAACATGTCATTCCCATAAAATATATTAAAACTTCTAGAAAACTGACCTTTTCATTTGTATTAATTATTTGATATGGAGTTTTAAATCATTGTTCAAGAAACAATAAATATGACAACATTTATATTTATTTATTTTTTCTTGAACGATGTAAAAATGACAACGTCTATTTTTAATTCTTATTCTTCTTCTTCTTCCCTTTTGGTAGACTCAGGAGTCTGTTATTCCAGGCAGGTCCTCTTGAGACGCTGAACTCCAGCTTTCTCTCCACCGTTTCGGGGGTCTTCCTGGTCGGCGTTGTCCGTTTGGCGTTCCATGGAGAGCTATGTGTGGTATCCTATTTGAGCTCATCCTTTCTACGTGTTGATGCCAGTATCGCCGTCTTTGACGTCCCCATCTGACCACATCTTCGACCTCGCAGATTTCTCGGATTGCTGTATTCCCAACTCGATCACGTAGGGTCTTGCCAGCTATAGCGCGGAGTGTTTTCATCTCGGTTGTCCTGAGCATGCTCTTTGTCTTGACAGTGTCTGCCCTCGATTCAATGCCATATGTGAGGATTGGTCGCACACAGGTCTTATAGATGCGTACCTTGCTGTCAGTCCTCATATCTTTGTTTCTCCATATGACATCTTTCAGGCAGCCTGAAACTGCTGCAGCCCTGTCCTATTTTTAATTGTTATTTGATAATGCCTTAGACAAACCAAACATATCATTCACATAAAATATATAATAATATTAATAACTTCTAAAAAAACTGACGTTTTCATTCGTATTAATTACTGCTGTAACGTATCACGTTATTATTTGAGCTTATCGCGACAGCTATTTCGCCAATATATGTAGGCATCATCAAGTGTTGCAAATAACTCTTTACTAAATGGAATTAATTGCTTAAGTATCAATGTAAGATACGAGTATACTTAAATAGTGTATTGTTTGGCCGAAACAACCTTAACAATTTAAACTGTTAATGAATATACTTTGTTTTTTGTATCACATTTGTATTTTATTTTACGCGACAGCTATTTCATCAACATCAATAAATGTTACAATGGTGTTACAATAAAGCATTATTGTAACACCTGATGATGTCAACATTGGTTGATGAAACAGCTGTCGCGTAAAATAAAATACAATTGTGATACAAAAACAAAGTTTATTCATTAACAGTTTAAGATATACTTGTTACAGACTTTAAGCTTTTTTTCTTGAGGTTTTTTAGGGTGAAAGATGTTTACCCTACGTATGTAGAATGTAAAAATTCCTTACTGCCTTATTCATGTTGGATCGTATATTATTCTAATCCATATTCTTCCATATAATCTCGTTCTGGGGTGCCATAAAATATTGCGTTTTGCCGTCTTGCTTTCAAAGCCTTCAGAGGGAATCATATTTTTGGAGGATTTTTTTTACTTCTATGATCTCATAACTTTACATTAGATCTGGGAAATTCTGTTAACTTTGTACAAGATACGTAGCGAATAATTTAAAGCAAATATCGCAGAACTTAAACTGAATTGTATTATTTGTTGTTTATTCTGCGTAATTTCTCGTTTGAAATACATGTATAATACTATCTTAATTTTTAATAATATATAATCGGGTGGTGGTCTAGGGGATAGAACGCTTGGTTCCTGATCCAGGGGACATGGGTTCAAGCCTGGATACGACCAGATACCTTCTTCATAATAATGAGCTATTTTTTCCTCACATTGATGATTGTAAAATAAAATCTAATATCATTGGTTTAAATCCTTGGTATTAGTTTTTTTTTTAAATAAAAAAAAATATATATTTTTTGATAATTATTACAAACATTCAAATATTTACAATTTCAGATCTAAGCTGAAAACCCATATTTTTCGAATTTCATATTCTTTTTCTTTCGGTGCCGAGTCAGGTCCCCCCAACGTGGGCGATCACAACAGCAAAGGCAACTCTATCCTGCGCCACTTGGAACAGGTTCTGAACTCTTGTTATTCTTGTCCACTATTTGATGTTCTGCAGCAAGGACAGCTGCCTTCTACCAACCTCCCGGCGTCACTCCACTTTACCCATTAATATAAGCCGAAGCAGGTGGTATTTTTTATCCCTAAGCATATCAACCAAATATGAGAACTTACCCAATTTAAAACTTGTACCTAAATTTTGTTATATTATATTATACTTTCTTACTGATCGCGAATATCAGATGCAGCGTTCATAATCTAGATTTTAGATTTAAAATACGTCTTAATGCGTACCTTAATGATTACATCACAACGGCATTTTAAAAGTGAGTTTTAAATATCAAACATGCTTAACCACTTCACACTAGCTATCCGTGGCTCTATCCCGCGGCATTTCTTTTGGCAACGCTTGGGGCCAACTTTCTGCAGCTTCGAAGAGATGAGCATCTCATCATCTATTTCTTAAGATTATCCAGGGATATTTTGAGAACTCGTTCGGCTTTTTGTCCCTGATAGATATCTCCAACAGGAACAGCATAGATTGTTTTACCTAGCGGCCGCCAGAACCAACCTGCCTCTGGTGACACCGCTGGGAAGAGCAATTAATCTGCTGAACGCGGTCTCCTCGGAGATCGACGTCTTTTATATTAGTAAAAGTACGTTCAGAAGGCAAATACTCTTAATTCTGGAGAGTATCCTCTCTTCCTAATGTCGAACCGTCTCTCATGCGTTTCTGGTAGTATACCATATACAATATATTATTATACCTGTTCTCAAGAGATGCCTTAAAAATTAATTTTTCAATGTCTATTGATGAAATAAACTGATTTGATTCGACATTTTGAATGTATACAAATTCTTGTAGACAAACACTGGATTTTACCCATTGCGGATAAATTATTTTTATAAGAATTAATTGTATCTCAATAGAGACGAAGATGTAAATTGTTTTTCTGGGAACAGAATGTGGTGTCCGAGGCGCTTACAGGACTTATGACCTGTCATTGGTTGTGTTGAGCGATCGCTTTATGTTTAACAACATTCCCTATTCCGCCTTTCTTATAACCACCACGTCTGACACATTTTTGGAACTTGAATATATGCAAGAATCTCACGCTTGTCTTTACATTTTTAAGTTCACTCTACACTAGCGTCATCTATTAAGATTAGGAAGGATTAAGCAGAAAATCTTTATCAATGCACCGTGAAAGTCTATGCAAATCATAAAGTAATAGATTACGCCTGGAGATGTCTCTCCAATTTTTATGTCCATTCTTTCTGCCTACCCCTTCTGAGAGATGGCGTGATGTAAAGAAGGTACCTAATCGTAAAATAATTTTTTTTTTTAAATTTAAAAAAACCGTTTCCATTTTAAATGAACGGGAGCTGTATTAACTTGCTTCATAAAAAAGAGTATTTTACGATCCCCTTATCAAAATATCACAAACAACTTCTAGTAATTTACGACCGTAAAAAGGAGTATGATTTGCAATACTTGCGTAAATTTTCCGCAATAACTCAAAAGCGAAAGGTGACCCAAATACTTAACAATTTTGTAAGCAAATTAAACTTGCTGGGCGTGTCAATTTTATTCCGCTAATGGGTGTACCTCTTTCCTTTGTTCTACTCTGGTCACTGCTAGAGTTTGCGCTCGGGTATAAAGGTGATTTGACAAGTAAAATACTGGAAAGGTAATTTCTGTTATTGCTGAATATATCTTAATGACTATGTAGTTACCGCATTAACAAAAAATTGAAAATTTAAATAAAGCGATGTAATAAATATTTCCATCTGATTCTTCTTCTTCTTCTGATTGTCCTTCTGACCTTAAACTGAGAATACTTCTCATCAATACCTATGTATGGAGTATCTTGATGTACGGCTGCGAGACATGATGCCTATCCGAAAGAGATAAACGGAGATTAGAGGCTTTTGAGATGTGGTCCTATAGAATACTATTAGGAATCCTATATTTCCTGTTTCGTTCACATCGTAAAAATTTAAAAAAAGACGGCAAATTTGATTTGTTTTCTAAAATCGGGTGGTGGTCTAGGGGATAGAACGCTTGACTCCTGATCTAGGGGACATGGGTTCAAGCCTGGACACGAACAGATTCCTTCTTCATAATAATGAGCTATTTTCTGCTCACATTGAAGATTGTAAAATAAATTCTAATATTATCGATATAAATCCTTGATATTAGTCTTTTAAAAAAAAATTAAAAAATCGCTAAATTGTGTTTTCTACGCTTTTCCACAAAATGAATTTAAGTCCGTTTTACTTTTGTAAATATGTTTGCCCTATTTTTTCTTTAACTATATGTAACATCACATACATATATAATAGGTTTATAGAATTTCCCATTTATTTTTACTTCAAAAAATGCAATCTACCCGAAAAGTTATGCGCCATTCTGTCGCATAACTGAGTTTCGGGGAATTTTCACCATCCAATTCATCGTCCGGCTGAAAAGCAATTTTCTTCTTTCTAATTTAAAAATTTATGCCCGCATTAACAACTTACATGAAATAAAATGCGAACTTTTAAAATGAAAATATTTCCTAGTTTTAAAACTAGACTTGTTTTGAATAAAATGTTAACAGCTTAGGGAAACATATTTTCAGCTAACATAGTTATGAAATAAATTGGAAATAGAATCTAGGTTTATTTAAATCATTTTTAGAAATAATAACGCATAAGGGATATTTGTGATTATATTATTTTTTGCGATATAATCGGATTTTTTCATTTTTAAACGTTGTCAATTATCTAATTGCAAGTGATTTTTGTTTGTTTTTTTAATTATGGTCTTATTATACCAGGTTTGTTTTTGACGATTTGTGATATAAGTGCGATGGGCGAGAAATTGGAGCAAGTCACTGAATTTACGTATCTGGGAAGCATGTTTACAAGAGACGGAAAAATGGAGAAAGACATCGAAAGGAGGGTTGGTGCTGGGAATAAAATAAATGGCGCACTCAAAGTTATTACTGCAAATAGAAATATATCCACAGAAGCAAAGATGGCAGTACACAATGGAGTTCTAGTGCCAACTCTCATGTATGGAAGTGAAGCTTGGAGCTGGCAAAAGAAAGATGAAAGCAGGATAAACGCCGTAGAAATGAGATCACTAAGAAGAATGTGCGGGAAAACATTGTATGATAGAATACCGAACGATGAAATAAGAAAGAAATGTAAGACAGATGACTGCATCATGAATAAAATTAAGAAAGGATCCCTGAGATGGTTCGGACATATGGAACGAATGGATGAGAGTAGAATGGTTAAAAAGTTGTACACAAGCAGTGTGAGTGGGAAAAGAAGCCGAGGACGACCGAGGAAAACATGGCATGACCAAATTAACCAATTACTAAAAGGCGGCCAAATTCGAAGTCGGAATAATCGACGTGCGTGCATGGTGCGATGTATGAATGTGGAGGAAGCCCGATAGGTGTGCCAGGACAGGCCAGTGTGGCGATCCATCCTCTCTGCCTACCCCTCCGGGGAAATGGCGTGATGGTTAGTAAGTTAGTTTTATACCAGGTTTGTGTATTTCCTCTTTTTCTTGTACTTTTTTCTTATTTTAAACCATAAAAATATGAAATCAAGTGGAATGAATATAAATAAATATTTTAAAAAAATCGTTTTTGAATCATTGTTGAAGTTCATTGTAAATAATGAAAAAAAATGTAAAAAAATCTTTTTAAAATACATATTTAGTTAAAATCCACTAATATGTATGTCTTTGACTGGTTTCGGCTGCTTGCTGCCGGCAAGCCCAAAAGATGGCAGTGAACTGCCGAAACCAGTCGAAGACACAAACATTTGTAGATCTTTACTAAATATATATATTTTAAAATTTTTATTTTCATTGTAATTATATATCACGAGTAAAAATATATAAAAATATATATAAAAGTATAAAAATATATATTGAAAGAGGGGATAGGGCAGGCAACAAAGTGAGTAGTGCACTTAAAGTATCGCAAACAAAAGCCTATCCAAAAAAAATAAAATGACCGTGCACAATAATGATCTTGTATTGACCCTCGTGTATGGAAGTGAAGCGTAGAACTGGCAAAAGAAGAATTAAAACATAATAAATGCAATAGATTATATATCTTAGATGAATATGGAGGGAAAACTGTGTACGATAGAGTATTGAATGAAAACAATATAAGTGTATGAAGTGTTAAGAATAATGAAAATATCATTCAGATGGTTTGGACACAAGTAAAGAAAGAATATTAAATAATGTTTATAAAGTATAACTAAATAAGAGGAAGACTTAGGAAATTGTAGCACGATCAAATAAATCAAATATTGAATGTCGGCAACGTGAGGAGACGGGAAAAATCGGCGTGCGTCCATTGAACGATGTATGATGTTGAGGAATCAAGAGAAATATGTCAGGAAAGAACAGGGTGGCGATCCGTTATTTCTGCCTACCCCTTCGGAGAGACAGTTTGATGGTTAGTTAGTTAGTTACTTTTTATTTTCATTATTTACTTGATTAATTTATTTTTTCTTGGTATTATGTTAATATCTTATTTTACAAATGTGTAAAATAAGATATGGTGTTACAAAAACTGATAAATAACATTATTTTAAAATTAAATCATTTTATAATATTGAAGTATCATACATAGTGATTCGGCCATAATTGATGACCTGTGTGGTCGAGAAATGCTACGCCGAAGGTCCAGGGTTCTATTCCCGGCAATGGTATTGTGATTTACACAATGTCTTTGGTCTGGTGTAGAATTCACGTGACTTTAGAATGGCGATAAATTAGCCACCTACACATGTCATGAGAATCAATATAATATCTATTCCCTTTTCATCGATTTGGCTTGCGGCGCGAGCGATTCAACAAAATAAAAAAATAGCAAAAATAAAACCATGGATTAACTAACTTATTGAACGCTTAGTCATTAACACTGTGGAATTTCATAGTAATATACTTAACATTGTTTCAACCACAAAATAATTTAAAAATATTAAACAAGACGACATGTTTCGGAGGATACCTCCGAAACATGTCGTGTTTTTTTAATATTTTGTGGATTAAACAAAGTTGTTTTCAATTTCCTAAATGGATTATCTAATAAATACTATGAAGGCAAAAACATTATTTACTTTTACTTCCTATGGCCATAAAACTCTTGAAGAATTTTAGCCTCCTTGAAGATTTTTCGCCAAGCTTCTCGATCCTACGCCTTTTGCTCCCAGCAGTCCGATTTGACCAACCTAGCCAGGTCAGCCAGAACATTATCCATTAGGCGCTGTCTAGGCCTTCCTAGAGGACTTCTCCAGTCGGTCTAAGCGCGTACAGGGTCTTGGTTACTCTGGTCTCTTCGGCTCGGTAAAAAGATTATTGAAATGTCTAAATTAGGATTTTTTCACGAGTATAATATATTTTAAACACTCTTTTTGTTTCCAGGAGGGGCAGGCGAGGTGATTGTGTCTCTGGAGATGCCACGCTATGCCGCCCGGGGGTCCTCGGTGACGCTGCATTGCGCGCACAATGTTCAGTCTGACCTTCTCTACAAGGTGGAATGGCTGCGAGAAGAGGCGAAGATCTTCCAGTACGTCAGGGAGAGAAGACCGCCCTTCAGGAACTATACTACAGTTGGATCACATCTTAACGTGAGTATCATAATATCTTCTTCTGAAACAGAGTTTCTTCTGAAAGCACAGCGGAGCATAGAAGTAAGATGGGGTATATTAAATGTGGTCCGGCACCCCCTTGTTATTGCCGTCTTTAAATGTAGGTCCCAGATGGACCGGGGACAGGCCCAGGGAGTGTACGAGCGAGGCTGACAAAAGGGCCGCCGCTACGCCCTATAGCCTCGAGTATGTGGCGGGAACTTTTATGTTCCTTTAAAAAAATCTTCTTCTCCGGTCTCAATCTAAAGATTGGTCTGCAGTAAGGCGACGCATCTCCTCTTCTACTCCGGCAACTCTCTTCAACTCCGCATAAGAGGTGCAGCCCAATCTCGGCAAATCTGGTCTAGACACTCCTGGCGAGGTCGTCCTCTGCCAATCGATCCCTCGACCATTCCCTCCAATACATCATGCAGGAAACATTCGTGTCGCAACATATGACTAATCCATCTCGCGCGCCTCTCCGCTATGGTGTTCAACATGTGCCTATTAGCTTCAACTCTGCTCAATCATAATATAAATAGGTAAAAATCCGGATGTCGTAAATGAAAGAGAACGAGAATATTTTGAATACGAAAGAGCTAAAGATGAATACTTTGAAAGAAAAAAAATGGTACGAGCATATTAAACAAATGGATGAGGTTATGAACGGTTATAAAAAAACTGTTTACAAACTGTGTGAATGGAAACAAATTCGTGGAAGGCATAAACACATAATATTCTAAATCAATACATAACTAAGATTCGGCAATATTTAGAGGCAGGCGTATTACAATGTTTGAATGCAGATGAATCTAATAAAAAATATGTCTAGTTAGAATAACATGGCGATCCATATTATTATATTTCTTACTTACTCTTTTGGGAAATCATGTAATGGTTTGTAAGATAAAAAATATTTATTATCTTAAACTTTTGTTCCAAATAAAGAATGAAATTCCACAGTTTCAATAAAGTTAACTATTACATTTTCTAAATTTAATTTTTTTTAAAGTAATGTGACGAGTTGATAAATTTTGAGAATGCTTAACAGTTTTAAGAAGACCGAAACTTTATCATTTCGTACCCGGAATATATTAATACTTAAAGTATTTTATAGTCTTTGGCCGGAGCCAACTACATTGTTTCACGTTCTTCATCGATCGAAAAGAAAAAATAAACAAAGAAACCGGAAAAATAGCAGGAAAACGAACAATCCAAAATGCTAGAAGTATTCCGAATTTCCGGAGCAGGCTCGGGCAAACAGCCCCCGCGACACCTGGAAGGGATTAATAACTGTTAGCGCCCCCACATAAGGGCGCGGTCTCATTACGGAAGAATTCCGCCGACTCTGTTCTTTCGCGAGGGAAAATAATTTCTAGGGCTGCAAATTCACGCTTTAAAATATGAGGGTGGAAGTATCTAATTGCAGGCACTTCCAAGATGTGTTTTTATATCAGCTTTTAGATAGAAACGTGTTGATGAATAACGAATTAAAAGAACCTTTTTAAAGCTAATTGAAATTAAAAGATTCATAATTCTTCTCATAACAGTTTCGCCTGCTATGCGTTCGGTGACCTTCGTGGCAGAGTAGCAATAGCTATGATTGCCACACCGAAGATAGCGAGCTCGATTCCCAGCGGTAAGAGTATGATTCTCACATTGTATTTGGTCTGGTGTGTATTCACGTTACTATAAAATGGCAATAGATTAGAATCTTCTACATCGATTTGATGAGTTAAAGACTTATTTTTCTTCTTCCTCTCAAAGTGCCATGTCAGGTCTCTCCGACGTCTATCGCTCTGGCGTAGGCCTCTTTGTCCTGTGCTAGCCGGAACAACTCCCCCACCCTCCGAATTCAGTTTCACTCTTTGATTTTTTCCAGCCAGGACATCTGGGGTCTTCTCACACCGCGTCTATCCTCAATCTTCCCTTTCATGACGAGATGCAGCAGACTGTATTTTTCGTTGCGGAGAATGTGTCCCAAATATGCCGTAAACGGTATATAAGCATTTAAAGTATGTCTCGATCGCATTATAATGTTGCAGATCCCATGGACTGACATGGTTACCAACAATGAGGTGTTACATAGAGCTATACAACGACAATAATAATAAGGGCATGGAGAACACTGAGGAGATACCGAGAGGGATAGCATGGGGTGTAGAGACTTACGTCCAGCAGTGGACAAGCTGAAGAAGACGGTTATAACAACATTTTGAACAAACGAATAAAAGAATAGTGTGACAATGTTTTAAAACATGCATATGATAAAAAATACTAGTAAATATTTTGGTCTGTTCTACTATATGGCTGCGAATCCTGGACTCTGAAAGTGAATGTAATGAACCGGTTGGAAGCGTTCGAAATGTGGATATACCGCAGAATGCTCCGTATACCGTGGACCAATAGGGTCAGTAATGCAGACGTACTACAGAGAGCCAGAGCCAATAAAGAACTGTTGTCAAGTGTGAAATTTAAAAAGGTCTCATATTTGGGTCATGTGCTAAGGGAAGAAAAATACCACTTCCTTCGACTGATATTAATGGGTAAAGTGGTGGGACGTCGATGATTTGGTAGAAGGCAGCTGTCCTGGCTGCAGAACATCAAAGAGTGGACAGGAATAACAAGAGTTCAGAACCTGTTCTAAATGGCGCAGGATAGAGATGCCTTTGATGTAGTGATCGCCAACGTTGGGGGACCTGACACGGCACCAAAAGAAGAAGAAAAAATATTTTAGAGCAAGAAGGAAAATATGTTACAAAGAATCATTTCAATTTTAAATGTCAGTCGTACAAGAATTCAGAAAAATGATTTACGTGCAAGTTACACTGTACTAATGTTTAGGAGATTGAGAAGTATTTTATATCACCAAAATACATGGAATAACAATGTGCGTCCTAGGCTACCAGTAATAGGAAATTAGACAAACGATTGTGTGTGTTTTTTTTTCAATTGATTCGTGGTTGTATTCATAACGGGGTCATTTTGAATGCTTACGCTTTGTTTGGTCCTGATAATTATCTTCGACAACGGCAATATATAATAAATTATTTCACCTGCCATTATGTAGAACCAATCAGTGTAGGTAATAATTCTTCAAAACCACAAATGATCGAAGTTCATATTGCTTTGAAAAACATTGTTTTAACCTAGTGTTTTCAATGCTTTAAATGTTTTATAAATACATATGTAAAAATATTTGTTATGTTCTTATAATTCCGGTATATAAGGAATAATACATTTATGGGTAAACATTGTCAATATCATGAGTATTCAGTTTGTCATCATATATTATATCTATGACTTAACTGCACTTTTTTTTTATACTACAGGTCGTTTGAACCCCATTACTGTATACAATTTATTTTTTTAGCTATTATATTGATTCTTGTGACATGTGATAGGTAGCCAATCTATCGCCATTTTATTTTCACATGAATTCTACACCAGACCAAAGACAGTATGACAATCACACTGCCATCGCCGGGAATCGAACCCAGAACCTTCGGTATGGAAGTCAGAGCTCTTACCACTCTGCCATGAAGGTCATCGTCTTCTTTTTAGATTCCGTTTAATAAACAAACCAACTAACTAACCACTACGCCATTTTCCTAGAGGGATAAGTAGAGAGGATAGACAGCCATACTGCTCAGTCCTGACATATCTCTCTAGGTTCCTTTACATTCATATATCGTCACATGCAAGCGCGTAACTTTTTTCTTCTTAAATGAAGCCGCATTTTAGTTTTTGATTAACTTGATCATGACATGATTTCCTTGGTATTCTACGTCCTCTCTTTCCACTCACACTGCTTGTATGTTATATTTTAACCATTCTTCATTCTTTAATTTAGACGAATGTTTGTAACATTTGTGTATGAGAGTTTCGAATGAAAATATAAGAAGTCAATGCAGTGAGAATGACATTTGTGGAAAATTTGTGTATGATTGAGTGTCCAATGAAAATATAAGAAGTCAATACAGTCCGAATAAAAGTGATATGAACAAAATAATGAATGGAGCATTAAGATAATTTGGACACATGAAAATAATGGATGAAAACAAGTATCATATATGTTAAGAATGTATATGATACTAGGAATAAGAGAAGATCAAATAAATCAAATATTGAATACCGGCCACGTGAGGAGTCGGAAACATTGATGTGCGTGCATGACACGATGTATGAATGTTGAGGAAGCGAAATAAGTATGTCGGGATAGAACAGTATGGCGGTCCATTATTTCAGCGTACTTAGTTAAAAAGTTCATACAACGCATAAATGAACTGTAATATAATTCGTTGATGACATTTGGGCGTCTTAATTATTCTACCTCCACTCTCCAACTGAATGGTGCGAATGTTAAAATGGTCAACCATTTTAAATACCTTAGCAGCATTATCACTAAAGCGCTTGGCCCGTACATTGAAATACAATGTAGAATTGAAGTTGCACGAGCCGCATTAAAACAAATGAGAACCTTCTTTTGTCATGATAATCTTAACTTGAAACTCCGACAAATAATGATGAAATGTTATATATGGTATGTTCTACTATACGGCTGTGAAACCTGGACTCGAACCTGGAAAGTGAATGTAATAAACCGCTTGGAGGCATTTGAGATGTGGATATATTTCAGAATGCTCCGTATACCGTGGACCAATAGGGTCAGTAATGCAGACGTACTACAGATGGCTAGAGCCAATAGAGAGCTGTTGTAGAGTGTGAAAATTATAAAGGTCTCATATTTGGGTACTCAGGGGAGAAAAATACCACCTTCTTTGACCTATGTTAATGGATAAAGTGGAGGGACGTCGGGGAATTGAAAGCAGACGTCGGTAGACAGGAATGACAATAATACAGAACCTGTTCCAAGTGGCGCAGGGCAGAGATGCCTTAGCTGCAGTGATTGCCAACGTTGGGAGGACCTGACACGGCACCGAAAGAAGAATAATAATTCTTTGCGAGAGCCAATAACCAGTTGCCTTACCCTTTTGTCGCTTAGCAAAATTTTATATTTTACTCCAAAACTCATTCCATTGTTTTCACGGTTAATGATTTTCCACTTAGAATTACCATCCCTCCGGCCATCGGGTCAACAACTCTACAAAGAATTTAATTTGTAAAAAAGTACACTCCATTTTATTAAATGTCCTCAATTTCGTATAAAGATGGTATTTACTTTTTTACAATGTCGACACTGTAAACTTAATAAATCCCGAAATGAAATGTTTTCTAATGTTGACACGACGTCCAATATAACTTAATGAGTTACAAAGTGTCGCCCCAGTTTTTGTTTGTTCCCTTGACCATTTCAAAGTCGGTGATATTTATGTACTCATTTTTTATATTTTATATTACATTTCTTCACACTTGCAATAAATTCACGAAGTGAAAATGAAACCTCCAACGTATACTACTATCTTATATTATGAACGATAAATAAAAAAGTCTATTGTTTTGGCCGAAACACTATGAATGTTACTTCAATATCATTAACTGTTAAAATATAAAGCGCTGTTATTGGTATCACGATTTTTCATTATTTTTTTTTTTAAATTTGTCAACCGATGTTGACACGATCAGGTGTTACAATGATGATATAAGGTGTTACAATAATGATGATCAATAATACTTGATGATGTCGACATTGGTTGACGAAACAGCTATCGTGAAAAAATATAAAAAAAATTATACGATAAACAGCGTTATATATTTAAAAAGTTGACGAATAAAATTTTATGATTAGTAAGACGATTTTTTTTTAAAAACAAAAATATTGAATTTACATTTATTTGACTTGTCAGACTGTTTTTACCACTTAAATTATTGTAAACAATCGTTATTTTATTATAAAAAATAAGTTTTAACGTTAACCGAACGGTATTTTTTTTATTAACTTTTAGTATAACACTTTAAGAAGTGTTAAAACTAACTAACTAACTAACCATCACGCCGTCTCTCCGAAAGGGTAGACAGAAAGAATGGACTGCCACACTTTTCTTTCCTGACATATTTCTCTCGCTTCCTCAACATTCATACATCGTGTAATGCACGCGCGTCGATTTCTCTGACTCCTCACATGGCCGACATTCAATATTTGATTTATTTGATCGTGCCACGTTTTCCTCGGTCTTCCTTTATTTCTGGTTCCATTTACATCATTAACATATAATTTCTTCATTCATTCTTTCCATTTGTCCAAACCATCTTAATGATCCTTTCATTATTTTGTTCAGGACACCATTATTAAGAACTGTTAATAGTAATTACCCAGACTAGATGAGAAAGAAAATACTCTTATAAATGCAAAAGTTCTAATTCCAACGCAAATTGGAAAACGATGCATGGAACTGGCAGAAGAAGAATGAGAGTAGAATGATTACGATGGAATGAGATCCCAATATATATGTAAAAAAACGGAATATCAGAAATTCAAAAGCTAACATGGAAGAAAGATAGACCAGAAAGAAGTATTATGAAGAAAATCATGAAAGTATCACTACATTGGTTTGCACATATGGAACTCATGGATGAAGAAAGAATGTTCAGGAAAGTTTATGTTTCGATGTGAATAGAGAGAAAAATAACACCAATGAAAACTTAGATTAATTAATACGAATGAAAACGTCTGCTTTCTAGAAGTTTTTTTATAATTTATGTGAATGACATGTTTTGCCTTTCCTGGGCATTAACAAATATAAATAATGCTTAAGAAATTATATTTGATTATGCCTGAGAAAGGCGAAACAAGTCATTACCATAAAACACTCGTATAATAAAACTTCTATAAAACAGACGTTTCATTCGTATTAATTATTTAATATGGAGATTTACATCGTAGCTTACGAAACAATAAATAAAACATGCATTGACCAACATTTTAAAGGTTGCTAACGTTAGAATTTAGAAGAATTAACCTGTATGAATCTTATATGGTTGTGGAATCGCTATATGGTATTCTTTATGCCTACCTTTTTGGAGAAACGGCGTTACGGTTTGTTGTTGGTGTTTATAAAAAAAACGCTAGAAATCTTTCAAAATAATAAATAAGATTTCTTTCTAATCTAGGTGCTTGACCCGTTTCAAAATCGTAACTCTGTCCATTTTCATTGTTCAAATATTACAATAGGCACAATGAGTTCTCTCCATCACTGCTTAGACTGTTTAAGGGTTGAAGTAAAATTTAAAAAGATCCAACCCTACGGAGTAATAAAATAAACTTTTTTAACTTCGCGTTTTATTAAATCTTAACCTTAATTTAATAACAGACAGTTATTTTAAATTACGCTTAAGGGAAATAGGGAATTTAATTAAAATAATCATAATTAACAAACGCTGGCAGTAAAAGTGAAACTGTAGAATTATTCCGGGAATAAGTGGAATCATGGATAGGCTGGAAGGAAAGAAATGCCTGTGTCATAAAGGAAATATGATTTATGAGACTTTTTCTTGAGTAACTTTGTATCCAAGCACGTCGTAAATTCTTCGGAGATATGGCTAAAAGCACAGCTCATTTACAATGAAGCAACTTTGTAATCTAGGCTGTTGTTTGCTCCCTTAAATGTAGCTTAATGCTGAAATATTAAATTATAATATTTTTGTATTCACTAAGTTTGCCTTAATATTCCTGACCTTTTGGAAGCACGTTGTCCTAGATATAAAACAAGCAAATATATTGTTATTAAATTTTCTAAAGGATTAAAATCCAAAGTGAAAAAACGTCAACGTGGTAGTAAAAATATTATTTCTTTTCAAATCAAACTTTAAAATTAATTATGAAAAGCTTTTATTTACATGAATGATAAAAAAATATGATTTTAACAAACTAACTTTGTTAACTAGTTTTTTGTTAACTAACTAACTAACCATCACGCCGTCTCCCCGAAGGGTAAGGCAGAAAGAATGGACTGCCACACTTTTCTTTCCTGGCATATTTCTCTCGCTTCCTCAACATTCATACATCGTGTCATGCACGTGCGTCGATTTCTCTGACTCCTTAAATGATTTTATATAAGTATTATAAAGAATATATTTTTAACCTTTCTTATATAATATGAGGCTGATTAAAACGTTTGTTTGGTCTTTTATTATATTACAATATTATTTAAATAAACTCCAATTTAATCAATGCATATGCCAACACATAAAAAAGTCAAGATGTAATGATTGTTTAAAACATGCTTTCTAATATTTCAATAAAACCTTTTAATTTATTTACTTATTGCAAAATAAAACGTTTGTTTTCTAGAATACTTATTTGATTTCATGGGAATGATTTCAAATGTTTTATAACGCATTAACTAGGCAAAATATGTTATTCTAATAAAACACAAAAAACCAAAGAAAACGAACGTTTTCATTCGTATTAATTATTTAATACAAAGTTTGACACATTCTCTAAGACATTTTTTTTATATTTTTATTTAAATTTATTGTTTGTCATTATTAGTGCAGACGTGGTTTACCACGTCTTTTGTAATAATGTGTGCTATTTTTTATCACTTCAAATATTAATAAATAAAAATATTTATAAAAATATACCAATAAAACAACCATTTTTATCAGTTCGTTCACCTCAAGATTTTGTGAACCAATAAAAATACATTTATCGTCCAATAAAATCCGTCAATTCCTTTAGAAATGAAAATAGCACACATAAAAGAAAAGTTTTGTGGATACGTAACAGATTTTTTATTACCAAAATTTTAGTATTTCCTTTAAATAACATGTATGTAAAGAATAAATCTTACAATATAATATATATCTTAAACATTTTTCAAGCATGGTCAAATACGTATATATATACTTTTCATTATTCATTCAACACATTTGAATACAAGATCTAATTTTACAAATCTGCTTAATTTATTATATATTAAAATTTTCATTTCTACAAAACAATACATGTGATTCACGTTGATTTTAAAACTTATTGATGGTATACTTGAGATATTGAGATACTGCCGTTCTTTGTGACCCATATATATAGATAGCGCAACCCATTGTAACCTATGTATTTAAACCCACACTGAATATTAATATGTATACTTTATGGGACATTGAGTTTAATTATATACTTTTAATGTAAATACTTTCTTGGATATTGAAATAGGGCAACGGATTGTAACAAATACATTTAAAACCGCACTGAATAATAATACGTTTACTTGATTGGAAATAGAGATTAATTAAATATTATACTTTTAATCTAAATACTTTCTTAGCCTTTGAGAAAGCGCAACGCTTTGTAGCCCACGTATTTAAAAGCACACTGAATATAAATATGTATACGATATTCGTCTAAATTTAAAACAATACTAAATTTCATGGTGTAGCAAATTTGCTACCAACCGAAAAATCTTTTAATATTTTTCAAGTGTATACGTTTGAGGAATGGAGAGGGTTGAAAGGCATAGGATGTTTCAACGTTTATTTTTGATTGAAGGTAATCATATATTATGGTGACTCGTAATGAAGCGTGATGGAAGTCGGCGTAACTGCGCAGGGTGTCGATAGAAGCGGGGCGGAGTCTGGGCGGCGAGCAGCTGATGACGATGTTACGCTGAACGGTAGTGTCGGTCGGCCGAAGCGATGACTCGCCAGAAGCTGCGTGACGTAGTAGAGTGGATTCTTAGATCGGCGGGAGAGAGTCCGAGATCCCTCTGACGTAGACTTGATAACGTAGACTCATGTCGGTTAGAAGTCGTAATAATGACTGGCGTGTAGAGTGGTTGGCTGTACGGCTTTTATATATTTTGCTTCCTTTGTTCCTACTCTGCCGGACAACCTTTAGTTGCCTTTGTGTATGAACCTGGGCCCTGATTCATCTTTTTTTTTGCACACGATCCCCTTCGGTCATCGTTAGGCTGAGAATATATTGTTTCAGGTGTTTTGATTGTCCATGCAATGTATTTCACCATTGCAATATGCTGGGACAGCAGTCTGAGTCCATTGCCTCCACTCGTGTGATCTCGTGATTTTGGACGTGATGTTTTGTTAACCCCACATATGTTAAATTCTTATGGTACGCTACACTCTACATGCCCATCTACTTTTAAAGATACAGAAGCCGTCGCTAGTGGTATTGTTTACTAAATAAATACTTTGATATTTTTTGTGAATGTATACTTATACTTGTATACGAATATTGGATTTCACCCACCGTGGGTTATTAATTCACGATTTAATTGTATCTCAATAGAGACGAAGATGCAAATTAGAAACTGAATATGGTTGAACAAGGTGTTTACAGGACTTATGACCCGTCATTGGTTGGGTTAAGCGCACGCTTTATGTAATTACAACATTCCCCATTCCACATTTTTCTTTATGACCATGTAAGACAAATTTTTGTAAGTTGTATATATGTTACAAATCTACGCCTAATTTCACATGTCAGTTTCAATGTGCCATCTATGAAGATTTTGATTACATGTGTTAATCTTTTTAAGATTACTCTATATAATCCACATACTAACGCCATCTATGGAGATTAATTTTAGCATTTAGCAGAACATCTTTATTAACACAATGTGAAAGGCTATCGCCATTAGCGCATTGTTAGAAGCCGCCTTGAGATGTCACTCCTCTCTATATGCCAAAGAATTTGATATTTGGTTGACGGTTGACCTGCCTCAATCACCGCCAGATTAGAAAACACTCAATTTATTATCTATCTTCGACTTTGAGATTATGTAATAGTGACACATGTATTTTAAACAACTCTAAAATATAATACTTAAAAAAATGATTCATTTTTAAGTAATATTTGAACATCATTATTAATTTAATTTTAAAAGTTTCACCTTAGCAGCGCCCATTTTACAGTTTCATCATAAACAGTCGAGTGTTATGGATCGAGAATTGTATCATTTTAGTTCGTTGTGTATTTTTTAAACGAATTGTAAATATTACGCTCACTGAAATAAACGTTAATTATTCTCCGTAATTAAATAGCGAGCTTTCACTATAAACTCGAGCTTTTTTTTGTTTTTTTTCGCGGTTAAACTTTCAATAAAACAAATTAATAGAGCCGAATATTCATCAACGCCAGCGAGCTGAAATTTCATGCCTGAAAGGCTTGGTTAATAGTTATTTAGAGACGAAAACAATAATTACGAATGCTTTTATAAATACAGAATAATTATGAGATCTGAATTTTTGACGAATCATCAAATTGAAGTTTAGAATCTAATGTAAAAAAAACGAATAATTATACTTACTATTTGAAGTCCAATAATTTCAGTAAAATGTCCCATAAAGTGAGCTTATAAAATTATGATATGATTGTTATTTATAATTAGACACATGCCTTATTTTGCGTTGCTAGAGTATTATCAAATATAAGCCATCTGATAATGCTCTTTCTCCTTCTTCTTCTTCAGAAAATTCCTGTCCACTCCCGGACAAAGGCCTCCTCCATTCGCTTCCACGCCACTCTGTCTTATGGAGACTGCTTGAAGGTTATTCCGACATGTCTGTTCAGTTCTACCTTCCACCGTGCTCTAACGAGACAAAACATGTCACTCTTATAAACTATAATGAAACATCTAGAAAACAGACGTTTCCTGAATAATGTTGTAAAATTCAATATTCAATATGGAATTTCTCAACATTATTCAGGAATCAATAAATCCATAAATTCAGAGTAAGAAGCTAAACTCCATATTTGTGTATTTATATTATCCATTTGAAAATTTGACAATATCCATTTGACGACCTTCGTGGCGGAGTGGTTACGAGCTCTGACTTCCGTGCCGAAGGTCCTGGGTTCGATTCCCGGCGATGGCAGTGTGATTGTCACACTGTCTTTGGTCTGGTGTAGAATTCACGTGACAATAAAATGGCGATAGATTGGCTACCTATCACATGTCACGAGAATCAATATAATAGCTAAAAAAAATTGTATACAGTAATTGGGTCCAAACGACCTGTTGTATACATAAAAAAAAAAAAAAATTATATATTTACGTCCTAGACGTTTTAACCTCAAAATAACGATATTTTCATTATTTTCAATATCTAAAATCTTTAAGACACAAGACACTGAGGACGATAGCAGGCAAGACACTGAGAGATCGCGTGAGGAACACGAGAATAAGAGAGATATGTGAGGTTAAGGATATTATAATATGGAGCAGACAGCGAAAAGGGACTGGTATAGTCATGTTCAAAGAATAGACACGACCAGACTCCCCTATATTGCATTGCATAATCAGCCTCATGGGAATTATCCTCGTGGTAGACCCCCTAAAAGATGGAAGGACAGCTGAAGCACCTTACAGGAGGAGCAACACTCTGGAGAACAGACCACATAGGTCTACAACAAAGAAGAGGAAGAAGAAGAATGAAATTTTCCTTATTTTGGAATTTTTTACTCTGTCTCGGAGTGTCGTTTGCTCCATGGACCGGAGAGTCCTCATTTATGTGGTTCTTGGTTGTTATAATATTGTCAAGGGTCGTCATTGAATCTACAAAACCTGCGTTCGACCTTAATGGTATATGGATGGTATCTTATAAAAATACTTCAAATATTGTTTGTTGGAAAAGTAACAAAATCCTTTGTATCGCACAGGTAAGGAATGTAGCAATTTTCTACGATATAATATCGTAATCCTCCACCAGTATCCCAAGAAAGTTTCTAGTATCGATTTTGGCTCTCGGAGAAACGTAACTATTCCCGCCAGACCAAAGTTCCTCTTTGGATGAGCCATTAGTTATTTCGATAAGTTTTATATGTAATGTGTAATAAAAGTAGAGAGAGGAATGCTCGGCTCAACTTTTGATTCCTAACGCAAGAAATATTTATACGAATGAAAACGTTTGTTTTCTAGAAGTTTTATTATATTTTATGGGAATGACATGTATCTTCTAGTTAAGGCACTACACAATTTTATACACGTAAATATAATACAACTTATTAAAAAAAAATAAACGCTTTCATTCGTATATACTCGTATGATTTAAAATAGAGTTTTTCATCATTTTTCAAGTAACAATATTTTTTTTTAATTATATTTGTGTTATGCCCCGACTATCAACATTCATGCGGAAAAGAAAAGAAAAAGTTTTTTAGATAAACTGAAGGCGTTAATATTGTGGAATTCCATAATGACGAATTTCAATAAATTAAAACACTGTTTTTTCAACTTTTGAGTTTATTTTTCTCGATATGTTTCGAAGGCTTACACCTTCATCATCGGGAGAATGATATAAACTGATATAGATATGGACTTATATCGTTCTCCCGATGATGAAGGTGTAAGCCTTCGAAACATGTCGAGCAAAATAAACTCAAAAGTGGAAATTACAGTGTTTTAATTCATAAAAATTCGATAAAAATATTATTCGAAACAACTTAAATATATGATTATATATTTAAATACATTTTTTATACAAGCACAATAAATTTTTAGTGTTCAAAATTTACAACGTGAATAATAAAACTAAGTTTTTGTTCAACAAAACGGCTTATTTTTTCAATTAATATTTCATTAAAAAATATCTATCAAAAAGACGTATAAAGGTTTTTCAAAAGAAAAACAATTACCATTATATATTTTGCTCAGAAAACTTGTTGATATATAATATATTGCTCGAAATTGATTAGGAGAATATAATATTATTATGTCGAATTGAACCCTTTAAATCACAAATAAAAACACATTTTCTAAACATATTTTCCATAAGATGTAAAGTGAAATATTTTTTTTATCAACGGTAATAAAAAAACCCGTCGGACCATAAAAAACGAGTTATAGAGGTGAATATAACCATAATATATTTTTTTTATCAAAACGGCACACGCGTCTAGGCAGTCCGTAGAATTTAGCAAGCAAGGGACCTTCGCAGGACAGGGTCGGTATAAAACCCACCCCTCTGTTGACAACATTACTCCACAGTGTATTATAAACACTTCGTAAGTTCAACGGGACAAATATAAAATAATGCACGTGTAGCAACAGGCAACACAACAACAGCTTCGTTCCACTGCTCACGGTTTTCAAAATTATCGTACATATATAATATTATTTTATGAAAATCTAATGATATTACTGAAATATTTTAACCCTTACGGTGCCTTTGTCGAATGCCAGCCGACATCGCTATATGTACGCTACAATTCTGTTGTCGGCTGGCAGCCGACAAGATAAGACCTGCGCCCGCGGTGTATTTTCGCACACAAAACTAGACACGTGTCGTTGTTTCTTGTGATTATTCGTTAAAAAAACATTTAATTTGACGTTTTAATAATATTTTGACTGTTTTCCGTTTTTATTTTACTATAAAAAAAAACTTGCAAATTCATATCACCTAAAATGGTGGGAACTTCGCGTGATACGTCATGCAGAGGAGCGATTAGAGTACAAGCCTTACTTCAATGCGAAACTGGACAAAGGTTCTAAAGACTGTACTGTGTGCAGTAACAGAAAGATTCCAGGGGGAAGACGAGAAACAGTGTGATTTTGTGAGACCTGTTCCAGAAAACCTGCTCTCCATCCTGGAGATTGTTTTAAAAAGTACCGTACTATGGAAAACTATAATATTAGTAGTTCATAATGTTTTTTATAATGTTAAAAAAATCCAGTATTTCTTACAAGTATTTGTATACATTCAAAAAAACATATTTATTTGACTTAAACAATGACGTGAAACTCATTAAATTCAATAATTAATACGAATGAAAACGTTTGTTCATGAAGTTTAATTATATTTTTTCATTGTGATTTTTTTATGAATTAAGGCACTGTTATTTCCACTCTTGAGTTTATTTTTCTCGAGATATTTCGAAGGTTTTACACCTTCATCATCAGGAAAACGATATAAACTTGTTGATTTATATCGTTCTCCCGATTATACAAGTGTAAAGCCTTCGAAACATGTTGAGAAAAACACACTCAAAAGTGAAAAAAACAGTGTTTTCATTCATAAAATATGTATTTATGGAATTACACAGTGTTAATGCCTTAATTTTATCTACAACTTATTTTTTTGTATCAAATGTCAATAATGTCATAACATTTGATAATACCTTCTCAAGGCGAAACGTGTTATCCCCATTAAATATAATTAAGCTTCTAAAAAAACTGCCGTTTTCATTTGTATTTGTAAAGAAATCAATATAGTAATAACATTAATTCAAAACCGCAATATAGAAAATATCCGTCTCAGCAG
Organism: Lepidostoma basale; assembly: GCA_022606425.2. NCBI lineage: Eukaryota > Metazoa > Arthropoda > Insecta > Trichoptera > Lepidostomatidae > Lepidostoma > Lepidostoma basale. The sequence goes on along the minus strand of JAHDVF020000534.1, from coordinate 189,271 downwards.
GTAGCGCATTAAAGAGATGTACTGCTCCTTGGATCGACATCTCCTGGGATTAAAGGGCGGGGCCAGTGGGAGTGAAAAAAGGGAATGTATTCAGGTTTGTTGGTTGTATCCGGAACGTATAATGTCAATTGTAAAAATATTAGGATTTTGGATACAAACTCACGAATGAAAAGAAAAATATACTTTCACGTTAATTATTTGACAGGCGAAACATGTCATTCCGGTAAATTATATAAAACTTTTAGAAATCTGACGTTTTCCATCGTATTGATTATATCTTAGGAGATATAATACGTAAATAATAATAAAAAAAAAAAGATTTTCAAAAATATAAAACTTAAACTTGATTTTTTTTCAATAATTTATTATTTTTTTATAAAAAACGTAAATTCCAGTATTATTTACGACTTTTTGCCGCCTATTTACGAGATCTAATTTTTTCTGTCATAAAAAGCTTTTGGTTTAGATTTGAAGAACTCCGAAAGACCCGATTTCAGTTCTTTTAAATTTTCAATTTTAGTTCCTTATTTGCGTTTCCAAAGAGCAAAAAAAGTGATAGTCACTCGGTGCCAAGTCCGAAGAATAAGGTGGATACAATTAAATATCTCAGTCAAGGTTCTGATTTTTATAATACAATACACTCTTACTGTACATCATTTGGTCTCATCTCGTATATATAATACTAGAAGATGGCTGAGAGCAGCCGAAACTAAAGAACAAGTGTAATAAAACTTATAACCAATAATTTTATTTTCTATTTATTTTTTTATTATATTCAATATTTATTAAATACATAAAAAATAGATTTACTTATAGTAAGTTACAAAATATTATAGACTTTGTTAGATTTTTTTTAAATAGATATTTAAAAAAACATTTCAATATCAGTCACTAGCTCGTCCTTTTTTTTCGCCTGTTTTTTTAATTTAGAAGTCGGTAAATATTATAAATGACAATTCCGAAATAACGAATTCACGTTGTCATTACAATTTCATTAATGACATGAAATTTTGTCAACCAAAAAATTATATTCTCAGCTCGGGAAAGGTAAGCGCTTTCGTAATTATAAATAATACAATAATCTATTTAAATTGAAGCCCTGAATCCAAAGTATAGAAGGTAATCTGTTACAGGATCTGTTTTAAGAATAATTTTTGAATTTAATTACGAAAATCGTAATTTACGGTAGGATCTTCATAAAGAGGGAGTTTCTGAGATTAATCAAAACTTTTCTATTTTTCATATTTAAATAATGATTTATACGTCAATAAATTCAGTTTATTGCAAAATAATAAGGTAAGATAAATCTTTTGAAAAAGCGCGGGTGGAATGCTAATGAAATTTTAATGTAGGTATTATTCAACTGAAAGGATCTCACGCAAGTTTAGCTACACCAAAACGGTTTTTAAGGAAAGTTTTTTTTCATTAATACACGTACCTACACACAATATATAAATAAATTATTGAGATATCTGTACACGAGGATGCATGGTAGCTATCTGAATACCACGTTATTTATTTTGGGCTTGATGGAGAATTATCTGCATCATTTATTGATGAGGTTACCAACTGATTTCTTGCAGGGTATGCTGGACTACCAATCATTAGAAATTAGACGAACTATTATTATTATTGTTTTTATTATTATTATAATTATCCCTTATATATGGAAGTAAAGCATGGAACTGGCAAAAGAAGGATGAAAGTAGAATAAATGCAGTAGAAATGAGATCTCTAAGACGAATGTGTTGCAAATCTGTATAGTGTAGAGTGACAAATGCAAGTATAAGAAGTGAATGTGGTGCGAATGAATGCGTTATGAACAAAATAAGGAAAGGGTCATTAAGATGGCTTGGACACATGGAAAGAATGAGTGAAGACAGAATGGTAAAGAAGGTATATGTTGACGGCGTGAACGGAGCCAGAAATAGAGGAAGGCCGAGGAAAACGTGGCACGATCAAATCAATCAAATATTGAATCTCGGTCACGTGAGCAGTCGGAAAAATCGACGTGCGTGCATGACAAGATGTATGAATGTTGAGGAAGCGAGAGAAATATGTCAGGAAAGAAAATTGTGGCAGTCCATTCTTTCTGTCTAGCCCTTCGGGGAGACGGCGTGATGGTTAGTTAGTTAGTTAGTTACCAACTGATTTCTTGCTGGGTATGCTGGACTACCAATCATTAGAAATGAGACGAACTATTATTATTATTGTTAATATTATTATTATAATTATCATGTTATTATTATTATTATAATTATCACGAGACTCTCTGATCCTTTGCGGGAAGGACACTCCGAGACAGAATAAGAAATTCTGAAATAAGAAAGATCTGCAATGTGGAAGATGTCGTGCGATAGGGAAGACTGAGAAGACGCTACTGGAGAGATCATGTGGAAAGAGCATGTTCTGAAAGAGTGATAAATAAAGCCGCAAATAAAGTACCAACAGGAAATTGACCTGCAGGAAAACCACCTAAAAGATGGCAAGACAGTTGGACATCTGCATCCCAGGAACAGGCTCCGAGAAATAGCAGGACACAGTCCTAAATAAAGCAGAAGAAGAAGAATAAGATAATTATCATTGTTATTATTATTTTGTTTTATCGCTCTTTACATCATTACAACGTGAGTCAAATCGATGTATAGGGTATAGCTATCATATTGATTCTCGATATTGATTCTCGATTGCGTGAATTCTGCATCAGACCAAAGGCAGTGTAACAATCACACTGCCATCGCTGTGAATCGAACCCGGGACCTTCGAGTGGCAGTCAGAGCACTTACTACTCGGCCACGAAGGTCGTCAAGTATCCATTTGGATGTTCATTTTTTCAACTGATTCATGTTGAATACATTACTTGGATATTTTGAATTACTTGACTTTGTTTGACAATTTTTTGCGACAACTGATTAAATAATTATGTATATTAACCATATTTTAATAAAGAATAATCCTATCTTACCATCATTAAAAATTATAATTGACTAAGCTAAAAATACAACTTTTACATAACATACAAGTACCAAATGTACATTATATTTCAATCTAGTGGAAAATCATACACGCTTATTCGTTTAGATCTTCAAGCGATATGCTACTGTCATAACATCTGCCCCACTGAGCAGGCGCCATTTACCCCGTGTTTAAACACCACACGTGGGTTTAATTCTCGTATTACGAGTACATGGAGCAATCCTCAACTGCTACCGTAATACAATAATTTCAATAAACAATGTATGTATAGTGTAAATATGCATAATTAATTACGTTTAATAACTTATCATTGAGGGTTTCATATGTGTGTATTCTGTAAGGGTTATTTTAAGCTTCAATTAAGGTAGATTATCAATTTGAACAGGAAGTGTACATTAGTTTTAACCCATTGTTTCCAACTGCCAACATTTTGCAGTTTTACTTTAATAAGCAATCTTTTCATCACCCCTTTGTATGAAAGGAAAGCTTGTATCAGGCAAAAAATGATAAAATAACGATAAATGCCGTAGAAATAAGATCACAGAGAATAATATACCGAAAAACAATATAACTAACTAACTAACCATCACGTCGTCTCCCCGAAAGGGTAGGCAGAAAGAATGGACTGTCACACTTTTACTGATGCGGCACTCCATCCTTCTCTTTTCGCCCCGCGGGAGACGCGGTGTGATGGGTTGCGAACCTCATCGCCACCAAAAGGCATCTCCCGCGCACACTTCGATCGTCCAACACCCACAAAATAAATCTAAAACAAATAATATAAAATACAATGATATAAAATAAAATAACAAAATAAAAATAATTTAACACAAAAATGTTCTTTTTAGACGGTAAAAATATTTATTGAAAAACAATATTTGATAGTTAATACGAATGAAAACGATAGTTTTCTAGAAGTTTTATTATATTTTATGGGAATAACATGTTTTGCTCTTCTAAGGCATTATCAAATGTCATATTTGCCGATGACGAGCATCTATGAAATGTCGATTACACATGCCAATATTTGATAGTGCCTTAGAAGGGCAAAACCTGTCATTCGCATTAAATATAATAAAACTTCTAGAAAACATTCGTATTAATTTTTTGTTATGTAGTTTTACATCATTGTTCAAGAAACACTACATAATATTTGATATAATACTAAACGACAAAATAAGAAATAAATATAAGGCGGATGATTGCATCATAATTAAAATTAAGAAAGGTTACCGTAGATGGATAAGAAAAGAATGGTTTAAATGTTATATACGAACAGTGTGAGTGGAAAAAGAAGCTGTGGAAGACTAAGGAAAGCATGGCACGACCAAATTAATCAAATACTAAAAGGCGCCCGCATTTGAAGTAGAAAAAATCGACGAGCGTGCATTTTACGATCTACCATATTAATGTAGAGAAAGCTCTAAAGGTATGTCAGAACATATTAATATGGCGGTCCATCCTCTTTAGCTACCCCTCCTGGGAAACAACGTGATGGTTAGTTAGTAAGCATTCTTAATCTTAACTATTTTATTACTGTTATACTAATATCTGTGGTCTGGTCCAGTAGCTTAAATGTGGTCTAAGTCCCCCTTGGTTGCAAATATACATATATTATTTATTTTTTAACCTAAGTCCCGCATGGACGGGGGACGGGCCTAGAGAGTGCACGATTGAAGCTGACGAAAAGCACCGCTGCGCCTATAACAGCTTCAAGTAAGCGGAGGGAGCCCTCTATGGCTCGGCCATATGTTTACTTATATCATAATGAAATTAATAATTTAAATGAAACTTTCGCGACAGGTTTTGGCATCATCGTGTATCACAATCAACGAGATCAGTTAATTGTACCACCTTATGATGCTAACATCGGTTGGCACATCAGCTGTCGCCATAATCTCTAGAAATTAAATGAATGAATTGTGATATTACAAAAATGTTTCAAACTTAACAGTAATAATGTTGAAATATCGTTGTGTTTCCGCCAACACAATGGATAATCATTTTTATTCAGTCTTTAGATATAAACTTCTGAACACAGGTTCTTCTATTTGCTGCCACATCACTCGTTCCTGGGCCATTTATTATTATTATTATTATTCAGCATTGCTGTTCCCATCCACACTAGGAAGTAGGTCTCTCGTACTATTTATTCTGTCGATCTTGATCAAGACGACACATGTCAATTCCGTAAAATACACAGAATAAAGCTTCCCAAAAACAAAAATTTTCATTAATATTAAATTTTATGATTTTTTTTTTACAAAACTAATTTCAAAGTTAGTGATAAATAGTATAAAATAATACCGGTTCTTAAACGGTTGAAGCCTCTTATGACATGACACACATTATAATATTAGCTACAATATACTTACAGAACATAGGCTTCATTTGAAATAATTCAATATTTGAAGGATAATATTATTTCGTATAGCAATCATGCTCCAATATAGTTTAAGTTATTAATCAAAACATTTGATATTTAAATAAAATTGCGTTTGTGATTTTAAAGCAATATGATCAAATTAAATTCAATTATTGCATTAGCATGAACAAATTAATCAAATTTTAATGGTTGTTTGTGTTAAAAGTCGGAAGAATCGACGAGCGTGTATAGCTCGTTGTATGAATGTGAAGGAAGATATAATTGTGTGGTATTTCGTTCTCTCTGCTCACTTCCGCGGGGAAATGGCGTTATGGTTTGTTTTGTTTAAACTATAGTGATTAAAAGTGACCAAGAGTTAAGGTCAGTGTTTTTTTTTAAGTGTCCAGGGAAATAAGTTAAAATTTTTAATTCAGAAAAAAAAATCCTACATCAACCTAGCTGGCCACATAAAAGTCATCAGCAGCGCTGAAGGAGGCAAATTCTATGACAACAAATCGCCTGATCTAATTAAAGAAGAGGGAAAAGAAAATATCCTAAAATATTTTTTATCGAACATATAGATTTACTTTCTTGATCCTGATGATATCGATACACGCACACTCGTCGATTGTTCTGAATTTTGTAGCCATTGCCGTCTTAAAGTAATATATTAATATCATAAGTAACGCCTCATATTACGTGAAACTACATTTCCTTTAATTGGTTAGAGCAGTGATACCGAACGTGGGTAATATCGCCCACTAGTGGGTGATTGAAATAGTTTGGGAGTTAATCCAAAGTGAAAATAAAATATTAAGCCAATGATATTACATATAAAAGCGTTTTTATTAGAATTAATTCATACAAAAATAATGCATATTTTCCAAATTAATAAATATATCCATTGTACAAAAAGTTCAAAGTTATTTCATTTTCGATTCGAATAATTTTGTAACATCTAAGAACACACGAAAAAAGTCTCTGCCAAAAATATGTATACAAAAGAAAAACTTCTTACAGCTCATATAGATACTTAGCTACCATCTACCATTATGTCATTTGCTGCGGCATTTCAGTCTCTCATTTACAGTAGTTATTTAACTTCCTTCCTTAACTCATCCTCCCATCGGATTCTAGGCCTACGGACCCTTCTCCTTCCACCCTAATGTTCCTCAAGGGTTCTCTTTGGTGCCCGAGACGACGGCATTTTCCCCTTTTCTTTTTATTAATTGATTTAAACAGCCGTCATCCACTGCTGGACATAGGCTTCCCCCATGCTTCTTCACGTATTCCTGTGCCTTTCGCATCCAGTCACCAGCATATGTTTCGAATATCATCGGACCGTCCCCCACTGGAGATCCTTCTATTTCTTATTTCTTTGCAGGGTCCCCACTCCACCACCCTTATGGTCCATTTATCGTCTATCAATCTGGCAACATGTCCCGCAAACGACCATTTGAGCTTAGCCATCCATTCGACAACATGCGTTACTCCAGACCTTCTATGTGTTCCATTTATTATTCAGTCAGAAAATATCTTACATGTAGCATGACTCTTTCGTGTTTTATTTGTGCTACACAGAGTATTCTAATGTAAGTAAGAGAGAGTAAGCGTTTCTATGAGAGTAAGCGTTTCTGCTCCATATGTCAGTACTGGAAGTACACACTGGTCATACATTCTACGTTTCAGACTTTGGGGAATGTTACTGTAGAAGAACTTCTTCAGATTCCATATACAGCCCATTCAAGACCGATTCTCCTCTGAATTTTGTTATTCTCGCCACATGTCTCTACATACAAATCTGATTTATATCTTCAGAAGATATAAATGAGATTTTTATTCTTAAAACATCCAAAAAGGATCAAAAATATATAATATACGATAAAAGAATTACAAATTCTTTCCATCTTTCCTCTTCATATGAAATCATAAATATTTTAGTAATACATTAACTATTCATATGACATATACAGGATATTCTGAAAAAAAAGTACAGCCGAAATAAATTATCAAAGAAGACATTAATGACCTCGAGAACCGACAAATTGACAGAAAAATGGGTTACAGAATGTCGATGTAAAGTAACAGAAAACAAAATAACATTTATATGAATTGCTTCGGTCGAAATGTAAAAAACATTGACCCTTTTTACGTTTTTTCGTGTTTTACTATCAACACTCTCTCATAACTCGTGGGGATCCTAGGATTTTTATACGGGGAAGCTCTCTAAGTCGAAATAAAAAAAACATCTCACGTATTTAGATTTGGAATGTAAATATGATTAAGATAATTCATTGCGTATCTGGAATACGAACTCGAGTAAATGTATGTTTTATGCTCCCTTATCTTGCTTGCTTTGAATTTCTTATTACCAATGAATTTATTTATATGAATAATAAATAAAAATCGGAATACCTCTCTCTATATGAACAATGAATTATTTATTGAAATGTGACATTTGAATACAAACTACACGATTTTGTAATATATTTTTCTTTCCTAAGATGGAAGTTTCCAAAATCGGATTTTATTAATAAAAAAATACGCATAAAAAATATCGCCACAAATGTTACTTTTAAACAATTTAAAAATAATGATAGCTTTTTTTTAAATTAAATATAAATAATATTATTATACGATATAAACTGTTTAAATTAAGTACACTCTTATAGTTATATGTACATATTTTTTATCGAACATTTACGCATTTATTATAACACAAAATATTATACATTGCTAATTTTTTTGTTTTGTTTTATGTATCACAGCTGTTTCGTCAACCTATGTTGACATCATCAGGTGTTACAATAATATATCTACTGTCAAATTTTCGTGATTTTTCGAACCTTTATGTGTATTTGTTCCAATGTCAATTTGAAAATTTATTCGCTTTATTTTTAAATTTTGAACTTCTTGCTGGTGTTGAGTTAGGTGCCTAATTATTTAAATTAAAAGAACGGTTAGTTTCTATTTAAAGGAGAACATATTAAAAGTGGAAAAAAAATAAAAGTAATAATAATAATCATAACAATAATAAAAAAAAGGAGTAATTAGAAGTAACAATTACACATAAAATAGAGACAAAATAATGAATCATAATAAATTAAAGACGATAAACATTATAAAAAAGTAGATAACATTAATAGCGCCCTTGAGATGAGTAATTCATAAAAATGGCGCTTTATAAATTATCCAATTTATTATTATTATTATAAGAAAGGGGAGAAAGTGGAAAATTGATATATTATTGTAACACCTGATGATGCAACATATGTTAACGAAACAGCTGTCGCGAAAAATTAAATACTAACTAACTAACTTACCATCACGCCGTCTCCCCGGAGGGGTAGGCAGAAAAAATGGAACGCCACACTGTTCTGTCCTGACATACGTCTCTCGATTCCTCTACATTCATACATCTTGTCATGCACGCACGTCGATTTTTCCGACTCCTCACGTGACCGACATTCAATATTTGATTGATTTGATCGTGCCACGTTTTCCTCGGCCTTCCTCTATTTCTAGCTCCGTTCACGCCGTTTACATAAACCTTCTTTACCATTCTGTCTTCACTCATTCTTTCCATGTGTCCAAACCATCTTAATGACCCTTTCCTTATTTTGTTCATAACACTTTCATTCGCACCACATTCACTTATTATACTTGCATTTGTCACTCTATCATAAACAGATTTGCCACACATTCGTCTTAGAGATCTCATTTCTACTGCATATATTCTACTTTCATCCTTCTTTTGCCAGTTCCATGCTTCACTTCCATACATAAGGGTCGGCACAAGAACACCATTGTGCACTGCCATCTTAGCTATTTTGGATAGGCTTTTGTTTGCGATGACAACTTTAAGTGCACCATTTATTCTGTTGCCTGCCCCAACCCTTCTTTCAATATCCTTCTCCGCCCTCCCATCCTTTGTAAACTAACTTCCTAAATAAACAAATTCATCCACTTGTTCCAGATTTTCACCGTTTACACTAATGTTGCAGACTGTCATGCTTCCTTCTTTTTCGAAAATCATTACCTTAGACTTATTCACATTCATCATCAAATCTTATCGCTTGCATACCTCATACATACTAGACACCAGGGCTTGCAGTTCGTGCTCGTTGTCTGCAAGTAGCACAGCGTCGTCCGCATACAACAAACAGCTTACTGACACACCTTACATTTTTGCACCTGCTTCCAACCCTTTCAGCCCTTTCATACACTTGTTGTCATCATTACCTTGTCATCGCAAACAAAAGCCTATCCAAAAAAAAAAAATAATAATTAAAATACATTCGTGATACATAATTTTTTTTTTTAATTTAACAGTGTATAATGTTAAAGTATCATTGTGATTCGGTCAAAACAATGGACTACAAAATATTGTTTTACGCAGATACCACGGTATTACGATAGATCACATATTTATTTATTTACTGCTCATTTACCAAGTACACGATTTTTATACTTCCAATTGGAGAAAGCGGGTCATGGGAGGAAAACCAAACTACATATTAGATATACTACAGATGAAATATCTCGAAGCTTTATTAATCTTTCAATTTACTCAAAAGTCACGTATGTTTGTTCCAGATGTCACAATGCAATGAGACCACCATCACACTGCAAGAGCTGGACTTTGCGGCGAGCGGGACTTACTACTGCGAGGTTTCTCTGGAGAATCCCCTCTATACGAAGGCCTCCACCGATAAGGAACTGCTTGTTATACGTAAGTTTCTTTTAATCAAATTAGCTATCTGTATATTTTATCAAAAAATTCCAAATTTGCTTCTTCCTCTTCCTCCTTAGGTCTTATCCCGTATCATAATAAAACCCCCATTCACCCTGCTTTAATGTACAGTATAATTAAGGATCCAAAGCTATGACATCTGATAATGTCTTACAAAGGCGAATCATATCATTCCCATATAATATAATTAAACTTCTAGAAAACGACGTTTTCATTTAAATGGATCGTGGAGTCTTACACTATTGTTCAAAAAACAAAATATAATACAATTTCTTCAATTCAAATATATTTTAAATCGAAATTTTAGAAATTAAAAAAGCCATTAAGAAAATATTATTAATAATCAAATAAATTTAACATCTAGTCCAATATTTGATTTGTTTCCTTTGTTGTAAGTAACCTGAACCCTAATAAGTATTATACATTAAATTATTATTATAAATTTTTAATTGATTCATAATATTTGTTATAACAAAAACATAAACATTCCGAAATAAACCTTTATAACATCTATCAAAACTGATCATATTTGTAAACAATTTTATAATATTTTAAATATGTCTCTTTCTAATATTATTGAGAAAGGACCGGTTGTCCGAAACATGTCTGATATGTAATTTAATTTTTTTAAAGTTAGTGTTGTATATACAAAGTATATAAAAAAGAAAAATACAAATATAATACAATTGCTTAGCTTTGCAATATTAATTATATTATAATACGATAAATTAACTAGAGATTTTACTAGTTATTTTTAAATCGGATATAAGAACGAACCACGCAGTACCTTTCTGATTTATATGACGTCATTTAGTGTTAATTAATTAAGTTAGCGTTATACGCGTAAATAGTCTAGTAATAAAATTCTTACAAATATTCCAGGAAATACTTTTAAAAAAAATTAGGTTTAACCCTTAATTGTTGCAAGAAACACTTTGAGCTAATTAAATTATCTTAATTACCGTATTCTAATTCTGGAACTACGGTATATTAACAATAATGATCTTGAATCTCGCTACATTTGATAATGCTTTAGCAAGGATAACACGTTTTCCCATAATATATAATAAAACTTCTAGAAAACAGAAGTTTTCATAAATATTCATTGTCTTCGTTTTACCCTTGTTCTAGAACCCCAAAGACACCCACCGAAGATAACGTTCGGAGCACCCTTATATACAGCAGGGGAGTTAGTAGACGCAAACTGTACCACAAGTCCAGCTCACCCTGCACCCCACATCACTTGGTTCATCAATGGAGTCAAGGTGAGAACTATATAAAAACATATGATTTATATTATTCATAATTAAGGGTGACAAAAAATAACAAAAATATTGAAAGTTGAGATGTGTTTTTATCTACTGTGAAACATTTAATGAAATTAGAAAGCTCTCTACAGAATTTTGGGTAGAATCATACAACAACGATTAAAAATAATATTTTGGATTTTTAAAATGGAACTAATATAAGATGAATTAGAGTTGAAATGAAATTTGACGAATGTTAAGACTGTTTTGAATTTAAAAACTATAGTACGACTGGCTACATTTGCAGTCCAAAAAATGGTTTCGAACTGCAGCAGACTATATTTACAGCTCATATGTGTATGTTATAAACCCTTTTACTTTAAATAATAATTGAATAAAACCATGTTTTTTTAAACAACTTCCACTTTTGTCTTTGTTTCGACAGCGACCGGTTTCGCCAGGCTCGCTGGCATCGACAGACTGCTTGTACTTAAAAAACATAGTTTTATTTAATTATAATTTAAAATGAACTTCCATCGAGAGATTTCAGTGAAATCATTTGTTCATCTTTTACTTTAGTTACTCACTAATAAATTGTACGTAGTATCATGATAAACTGGGCCAATATGTCTAAGCTGTAAATCTAGCCAACTTCAGTTTCAGTACATTTTTTCTTACTGCAAATGAAGGCAGCGGCACAATGGGGGTTATTAATATCTTTTTAAAAAGAGATGTAAAACGAAATTTGTTTCATATACGTGGTTATTATATATGAATAAATATTAGTGGATATGCTAACGATGTGAATGGAACACAAATCAAACACGAACCATTCCACTTTTAACATCAGTCATGACAACAGTATATAAAATAGACGTGCAAGTTAACAATTTATGAATGTTGCTGATATTATAGAGTCAGACGAAATAATGGTGAGCTATTTTGCCCATCTCTACGGGGAAACGGTGTTATAAAGATATTTAGGATATCCTTCACGCAAGTACTACAATTAAACACTTACAAAATCAATACATCACCTACAAATAAATACACATAAGTCATTTGATACAATATATTTCATTTTGATCTTCATTACATAAATAATAATTGTTTTAATAAAATCCAAGAAAATGTTACTTATATATTTTTTTTTCAACTTAACCCAATAATTAAAGTGGTGAATCCAATGTCTTTGTTGCATACAACAAATATAGACGAAATAAATCGATATATAACAGTGAAAGCAATTTCCATACAAGTAGACCACGTTAGACGAGGCCTACAGAGAGCAGCGGAGAGACGAGAAAAGAATAAGAAGAAGAAGACTAATTGTATCCTTCAAATGTTTATGATAATTCGAACTAGTTTCGGAAACTCACGATTATCGTTTGGTTCTGTACAAAGAAAGTACAAAGAAATTTAAAAGAATGTGTCAGGATACGTTTACTTATAGGGTATGTACTACTTACTTGTAGTGCCTACCTACCCATGAACTTTATTATATTCTTGGAAGAAGTTTTATTTTTCATGAAGTTATCTGCGAGCTTCTGTAAAAATAGAGGGAGTGAAATAATTGAAAATATTACAATAATTAAAAATAAAAATAATAATAAAATAGCATATTTTGATTAATATTATATATAGAATCTTTATATGTCAATTTATTTCGGAAATAATAATAACGTAGATATTTTTAAATTGTCCATTGTTTTGGCCGAAACGCTATGATACTTCAAACTTATTTACTGTTATGGTATCACAGTTGTTTATTATTTTTTTTATTTTCCGCGACAGCTGTTTCGTCAACCTAGGTTGACATCATCAGGTGTTATAATAATTGTAATACCTGATGACGTCAACATAAGTTGATGAAACAGAAACAAAATAAACAAAATAAAAATAAAATGTGATATTTTTGATTAATTGTTAAACAATGAAAAAAAAAACTATATAAGATAGTTAATATAAAATCTAATCTGTATCATGTAATTTTAACTTAATAAAATACATTTGAAATAATAGCAATCTTAAATAAAGCAGTTAGAATTTTTTTAAGAAGGCGTTCTCAGACAGAATAAAATTAAAAACACTTATAATTCAGTTAAATAAATTACGCGTATGTAATTATTCAAAAAATAATATTTTTATCACTTTTGTCACGCTATTTTAAACTAATATGTGGACCATACACGAAATGTCACTCAATTGTAAGCTCTATAATAGAAAGGAAACAAAAGCTGACATTTTCTGAAGCTTTTCCAAAGTTTCAATACCTTTGTGCCGTGTACGGGTTTGCTACGCGAGGTTTCATTGTTTCCTTTACGAACAGGTCGAATGGTTCTTTTTTGCCTTATCTTTTTTCCAGGATATAAATGGAGGTTTATAAATAATCATTGAATCGGGTATTTCTTCGAAAACTGTTTGGCTTTTTTTTCTTGCGTTTTTAAATAAAAAAACATGCGATAAGTCTATTAATAGGCAAAGCGATTTGGAATTATTTGTAAAAATATTTTTAGACATTATAATTAAATGTGTCTGAAAGTAATTTCAAATTTTTATGGATTCTTTAACAAAAATAATTAAATGTTCAATTTTTTAATTTATACATTCTTTCTGCCTACTTTTTCGGGGAGACGGCGTGATGGTTAGTAAGTTAGTTAGTTAAATTTATCCTTTCTATATATAGCTCATTTCAAAAACAATAATTTTAATCTTGAATTTATCGAGTCCGAGCATAGAAAAATATCTTTCCTGGAAAGTTTTGATAATGTGACCATTTATGTAATAGACTTACTGAAATTTTTTTTTTTTGATTAACGAATCTGCATTTTAACAGCGCCCGGGCCCTTGAGATGATTAATTCTTAAAAATGGGGCAATTTATTATAATTAATGTTACATAATATTAATGGCATTAAAGTTACAAAATCCAAATGTATAAATTCTTATTCTTCTTCTTATAATTCTTTTTCTTCTTCTTCTATTTCGCATTTTTCTTATGTATGCGCTACGGACACGATATCGGAGAGTTTTGCCATTTGAGAGCGTTTGGTAGTCATTTATAAAAAATGAATATTTCTTATAATAATTAAATTAATCGATTGTATTTAATAACGACTTGCAGTTGTTGTCTTCATTTCGACAGTGACCGTTTCGGATAGCTCTGGCATCGACAGACTGATCATTTTTTTGTTGATTGGTTTCCAGAATTTAGAGACTGAATAAAATAAATCAAAAATATTTTTATTTTATTTTAACTCACATTTCGATTTATCGTGCGGTGAGTTTTTTTCCTTAAAATCGTTTTAAAAATAAAAATTAAAGGTCCTCATAAAAAAGACTTTTAAACCACAAACATTACATTTCATATAACACAGTTATACAGATCCAAAAACAAACAGCATTTCTTTTACATCTATACTGAAATATTCTCCAGTGTCTTTTTATTTATTTATCCACAGAATTACCGTTCTCCGAAATCCTAAAGAAATTGTTTCCCAATTGTACTGTCTGTAAATTGTCATAAAGATATCTGAGCTTGTCTGGTTTAACATAATTGTGTTTGTTTTAATGTCGCACTTTATTTCAGCAAACGCACCAGTAGGATTATTGGAGAAAACAAGAACAAATCCAAAATTGGCTGATTGTAACCCTAATAGAAAATCACCTCTTTCTCTAACAATGTGATACCAATCAGAAGACGTTTATGTACATAGAAATTATTATTTTTACTAAAATTCACCAAACATCATAAAAAAACGAAGGTGTAAAGCCTTCGAAAAACATGTCAAGAATAATAAACTCAAAAGTGGAAAAAAAACAGTGTTTTATTATAATTCATAAATAAATCTTATTTATGTAATTCCACAGTGTCAATGCCTAAATTTATAATAGTAATTGTTTAGAGGTTTTACTTGGATTTAATTTAAAAAAATTGTAACAAATTTGTTTTGCCTTACGAGGACATTCTTAAACTGAAATGAATCGCCAAACGGTGTGTCCTTATATTGAATTTAGGAATCTTAAGGGTGGGTGAGAAAGTATATAATGCACATTTTTGAGTTGTTAAATAAAACAATTTTAAGATTTTTTTAGAACTAATGATTACTTATCACTCATCATTTGTTCTAAGAAAAACCTTAAAATTGGTTTACGAGGTGTGGCAATTAAATTACGAGAATTTAGATGAGGCGTGCGAACCGGCAACACTGTATTACTGGCGTGCATGCGCCTGGTTAGATATGTCCTTCCACTCAGTTGCAGTGAAGATTTCATGGTAATCGGGCGTCTGGTTTTTTTTTTTCGGGTGTTCTTCGGATACAAGTTTTTTAACTCGGTCGCAAAAATTACTGACTCAGTTTGTGCTGTGATCCAATTTTTGGTCGTAACTGGTGTCAAACCTGCAGATATCCTACGAAAATTACGGCAGGTGTTTGGAAATGAGTGTCTGTCACAATCCAAGTAAAATCACTAATAATCGTGTTTACTATTATAAATTAATAATGGAGTTTTACAAAATAAATACCTCAACTATTAATTAACGCCTTAATTTTATCTAAAATAAAATATATTTCGTCTTCTCATTGGTATCACAATCTTCTATGTTTATGTACAGGAGCAGTAAAACAGCTTTTATACTCACAATTGAAAGCTTAGTACAATAAAAAATAGATACAAAAACCAGCAAATTTAGAAAGCTTCCACTTAACAGCTTGGTAGTTAAAGCTCACCTTGTACGGCAGGTGGACCCGGCGCTGTCGCGGACCTTCACCCGGTTCGCGCCCCTGTACCGCGGACGCAAGCGGCACCGGTCCGTGCGCAGCAAGCCGCCGGCGCCGCCCGCGCGCGGGCCCAACGACGCCGGCCTGCCCGCGCTGGACAATGTAGGCAAGAGTTGCTCGGCCAGGGACGCGTACGGTGTGGACCACTACCACAGGCATTCGGCTAGGGACACGCAGGTGCTGCCGCGCATGCGTCGCAGATGCTCGCTAGTCGGTTTGACTCATTGAAAGACCCATTTTCTCAACTACGAACTTTTCTACATGAGCCGTTATTTTTTTTAACGTGGAATAAGTCCATTTATTCTTGTTTCAAAATATTTAAAGATTAGCGTTTGAATGAATTTAAAAATATTGCCAAAAATGTGAAACAACTTGGGTGATGTTTTTATCACTAAAATTTTGGTAAATTTAAAAATGTAATAATGATTATTGTTAAACCAAATGAACATTTTAATTTCGTATTCTACTTTCTAAACTGTTAAATTAAAATAACTTTATTTTATATATCACAATTGTAATTTTATTTTAATTTTATGTGACAGCTGTTTCGTCAACCTATGTTGACATCATCAGGAGTTACAATAATATTGTAAAAATAAAAAATACAATTGTGATACATAAAACAAAGTTTTTTTAATTTAACAGTTTATAATGTCAAAGTATCATAGTGTTTCGGCCAAAATAATCGACTATTCTACTTTCAATACTAATATATTGTAAGAAATAAAAACATGAAGAAAATTAAGTCCACGTTTAAATACGCATTGGCCAAACATTTTGCCCGATTTTTTTTAATTAATTTATTTAAGAAGTCGTGGTCCATTGAATGTTTAATTAAAATAAAAAAAAATAGGATTTCAATACCTTACCAAAATGACTACATGAATTTTTTTTCCATAAATGGATTTATTTTATTTTCTAAAATAACGGTTCATATGTTGAAAGATTTTTAATATACAATCAATAAGTTTTGATTTATTTTATTTAAGTGGCATAATTTACCATGTTAGTTTATTATCAAATGGTTTGATAATATATAAAAACGTTGTACAACTTTTTCTAATAGAAGGCAAGGCAAAACATGTCTCTTCCAAAAATATATTAAAAAAGAAAATTAATCAGACGTTTTACATAAATATTTTTTTGTATAGTAAAAACGCTATTATTTTTGTAATGTCTGGAAAAGTATTCCCTTATATACTTATTTATTTGTATTTTAAAACGTTTGAATTTGATGTAATATTCAGTTGAAAATGGTCTTTTTTTGGGTCGAAACCATCGTTAGATACGTCAGCCCATCCCATTTCGTTTTCACATATCTCAAATACGCACAAACACATTCATTACATTGATCAAAAAACTTCTTTTCTACGTGATTTCACATGGTGTTCACATTGCGCTTCATTGACTGAAACATCCTATATAAAAGTTCATATTTCAAAGACACCAATATGCATTTATCATTACGAAATATTCAAATTGCACTGAAGCATGAACATACATATGTGTGTATCGCATGAACAAATCAATCACCAGACTAGTACTAATTAGTCGATGTCATCATTCATTCAGATTCATTCTCATCCCGTTGAAAATAGACAGGTTTATTGAAATATAGTACATAAAAATTAATTTAATAATCAATCATAATTTTAGTATGAAACATGTATAATAAAATTTATTCATTCAATAAAAGCCTCCGTTTTTAAATTACAGTCAAACCTCGATATAACGGACTACTTGGGGGTAGGGGGTGTCTGTTAAAACCAAAAGTCTGTCTTATAAAAATAGGTTTAAAATAAATCAAAAACCGTTTTTTTTTAAATATGTACACTGTATTTAGATATAAATAAACAATACAAAATACAAACAAAATTCTATTTATTGTTTTCGGACATTCGTCATGAAGTGACGTTGCTGTTTGATATCGATGCGGTTGTTTCGGTAATCGTGCTTTGAAAAAGGAATCATGTTTTGTTTGCACTTTTGAAGTTTGCCGTTTTTTTATAATCAATTCTCTAACATTACGAAAATGCGTATAATATAGCAAAACTGCATTAGCTGATGAATAGTCTATAAATGTGTGGTGATGAGGTTCGCACCGCATCTCTTGCGGGGGCGAAAAGAGAAGTATGGAGTGCCGCATCGATTTAAGTGTGGCAGTCCATTCTTTCTTCGTACCCTTTCGGGGAGACGGCGTGATGGTTACTTAGTTAGTAAGTAAGTCAATAAATTTTATTAGATAATCGAGATGTGATATTACCACTGATAACTTCATTTTTGGCAGTTTTGTTTCTTCACTTCCATTCTCGGCATTATGTCTCAAATTCTAGTTCCAGACTTATGACGTAATTATCATGGCCGCTAAAAGTTGTTTACATGCGGCGAAACTTGAATTTTAACATGTATTGTATAATATTAACAGGAAGTTCTTAATAATTTTACATTTGACCGAATTTTTCGTTCGTTACATCCGAAGTTCGTTAAATGGTGGTCCGTTTTATCGAGGTTTTACTGTATTGATAAGTTCTATGTAAAATTTAAATAAAAACACAATTTAATTCTTAACGTATTTATACAAATACATCGATTTTCAGAAGTTGTTCAATTGTGAATCCACGACACAAAATGATAGTGAATAAATAAAACACTCTCTATAACGAGACTCTAACCCGCAATCATCTGTAAATAATAAAAGCATTTTTTTTAGATTAATTATATTATATTTTACACTGAATGATAATGAAATAAACTTTTTTTACGCGATATTATCACATTTCTTTACAAGTATTCTTACTTTGAAAAGATAGTGGTCCACCCCATACTTAATATTAGTGTTGAAAAAATGTGAAGTAAAAATTTTTATGTGTTTTACCATCATTGTCATTTTTCATTCATTTTAGCATTACTGTGTGTTCGATGTTTTAGTATTAACTAAGCACACACCATAACTGCACAAGCTTTTTAGTATTGTTTCTAGGAAACTCTTCTTACAGCTCCGAAGCACTTGTGTTTGTCTATGTGTTATACCCATATTAATACGAAACTGTTATTTTGTTTTGTTTCTGAGATAATGATGTAAAACTCATTGTCAAACAGTGTTTTAATTCACAAAATATTCAACATTATGGAATTCTACAGTTTAAACGCCTTAAATGTATTTAATACGAATTAAAACGACAGTTTTCTAGAAGTTTTATCAAATGTTATGGGAATGACATGTTTCACCCTTTAAAAACATTATCAAATCTCGATAACGCCTTAGAAGGGCGAAACATGTCAGTCCCATAAAATTTAATAAAACTTCTAGAAAACTGTAGTTTTCATTCGTATTTATTATAAAATATGGAGTTTTACATCATTGTTCAAGAAACAATAAATTATCAAAAATTGTATTTAATCATGATTACGTTTAAAAACGTGTGTTTTCTACAAAATTTTATTTTATTTTATAGTAATAACATGTTTTGCCTTGCAAAGGCATTGACAAATATTAATTTGATAACGCTTTAGCAAGCAAAACGAATTTTCATTTCCAAAAAATAAAATAAAACTTATAGAAAACAGACATTTTTGTTGGTAAAATTATCAAAAATACGATAAAGAGTTCATTAACCACCCTAGGTATTTGAACGTACGTGATACGTTCACTTTGACTGTACCATTTTGCACAATCCCGTATCACGTACACGCTTGAGAAAAAGTAATGTACCTAAAATGTACAAACTGTTTGTGAGGGATACCCGCGTGTGCCAACAACACTTGAGTACAAGTCTTCACAAATATGATAATTTTACTTGGGGCAGGCGAAGTGTGTGGTCGAGTCTTTGACGTTTCGTAATTTAAAAAAATAAAATAAATATATATAAAATTAAAATTAATTAATGGAAAACCTGCTTTTTTGCACGTTCCTCGGAAAATTACCTGAAGTAGGGCGGTTAATCGTAAAAAAATTCAGAAGTTTAGGGGTAAATTATATTTTTGCATTGAGTGCGATATGATTTTAATTATAAAATGTTTTATATAGTACCTTGGGACGATACTAAATTTGAGAAATAAAATAAATCATAAAGTTATGTATATAATAAAAAGTCTTTAAAATATTATCTCGCAGACGTGGCAAAAATTCTCAAGTTGGAACAAATGAAAAGTTTCATGAATAATGTTGCCTAACTGTTCCAAGCCGAGGCGGTATCGATTCCCCAAGCACCTGAAAAGTTTATATAAAATTCTCTGAGATATATAATGAATAGTTTTATATGTGAAACGTATCGATCTATTGAAATTTCCACACCTGTCACCCTGCGTGTTAATATCATGCCTCACACGACGTGCCTCCTAGAAAATAAATATGTAAACGAAGGCACCGGGGTGCGTCGCCTTTTCGTTTTATCAATTTCGATATTTCTGTAAGGGTATTGGATACGTCAAAAATTCATCCTATTTTAAGGTCGGTCAAACCGCTGCTGTCGTGGCAAAGCCTATTCCATTAAAGGCTCCCTCTCTTCAAAGCTGCATTTTTATTATATTTTTAGGTACAAGATGTCTCATAAAAAGTTCATATATAGTGGATAGACGTTATGTGGAGATATTAGACGACTTATTGGTGCCTGAATTGCAAAACTCTCGAAGTTGTAACCAAAGAATACAATTCCAGGATGACGGAGCAACGTCATACACGTCCAATACGTCTCTGACAAGAATTTCTGCCAAATTTTCCCTGGCAAATGAATCTCTAGGAGAGGTGATATAAATTGGCCTCCACGCAGTCTTGATTTAACCTCTATGGACTTTTTCCTGTGGGATTATCTTAAATCTAAAGTAAACGTTAATATACCGACTTCCATGGCACATTTGAAAGAAATGGCAGCCATCACGGAGTCTACCTGCCGAGCCGTCATTTGAAATTTTACTGTTCGACTAAATGAGTGCCGCGAACGCGAGGGTTTACATTGGGACAATTTTTTTTTTAAATGAATTTCCAAATTGTGTACTTCAAAAATTAATAAACATTGTTTCGATGAATGGCTTACTTTTTTTTTAAAAGATCCACTTAATATAAACATTCTTTTGAGACACCTTATATGAGACTTTCCGCTTTTCTATAATATAAATAAAATATATTGAAATATTCAACGCGCCAGGACACGTCCATTTTTTATTATTATAAAAGTTATATATTTAAAAAAATATTAACATGATGACCTTCGCAGCAGAGTGGCAAAAGCTTTGCCTGCCACAACGACCGATCGATTCAATTCCCGCATGGCAGTTTGAACGTCACTCTGTCTTTGATCTGGTGAAGCATTCACGGGACAATAAAATAACGATAGATTAGCTTCCTTTCATAAGTCATGAGAATAATTAGCTAAAAGTTGTACACAGTAATTGAGTTCAAATAACCTGCTGTATACAAATACGGAAAGCAACGGAATACTACCACATAAGAAGGACAAGTGACATTCACACTGTCTTTGGTCTGGTGTAAAAATCTCTTCACAGTAAAATGGAGTTCCATAGATTAGCTACCTATTGCATATTACGTGAATCAATATGATAGCTATATACGCTTTACGTCGATTTGGCTCGCGCTGTAATGATGTAAAGAGCGATTCAACAAAATAATAATAATACTAATAATAATCCCAAAAACTAGCAAATTGGTGCAAACTACCCTTGGATTGAAACTAGTAATCGATGTTTGGTTCTCATACAGTGTCACAATTCACACGAATTATAAAATAATAAATATATATTTTTCAAATATGGTCAGTTTTAACAAATATTATAAAAGTTTATTTTGGAACGTTTATGCTTTTGTTATAACAAATATTATGAATAAATTTTAAATTTAAAATAATAATTAGAAGTTCTTATTGAGGTTCAGGTAATTACTTACAACAAAGGAAATAAATCAAAAATTTGACTTGACGTTAAATTTATTTGAATATTCATAATATTTTCTTTATTTTTTTCTGAAGAAATTCTGAATGTAAGCATGTATTAATTTTTTTTTAAAGTTTTTATTTCATTGACCTTTTTTGTTTTGCTGAAGCATTGTCAAAAAACAATACATAGGACAACATTAAGATTTTTTTTGTACCCTTTATACTCAGCCATAAGCAATATTTAAACTCTAATTCAATAAATTTCCGACGTGGAATCGAAACATGACATTTTTTTATTTTTTTATATTTGAAACAACTGAAAACCACGCTGTTTTTATATTAAATTTACGGCAAAATGTTTCATTTACACGATTTAATAATCTAATAAGCCTGTCAAGTATGACGTATTTTCGATATAAAAGATAGCGAGGCTCTAAAGTTTTGGCATAAAAAAGCATTGTGGATTTTTATTCGTTTTGGGAGTTTATTATTTCTGTGCTTATTCGTGTCAGTGGGGTATGTTAGGAATATTTTTGTGAATGTATACTTAAACTTGTATACGAATCCTGGATTTTCACCCATGGTGGGTGGTTAATTCAAATTTAATTGTATCTCAATAGAGACGAAGACGCAAACTGGAAACTGAATATGGATGATCAAGGTGTTTACAGGACTTATGACCTGTCATTGGTTGGGTTAGGGCAATGTTAGGTTTTATTCAATGTTTTAAATAAATATTAAAACGATTTTAACAAGATTCTTTTGTTTTGAGAAACGCTTAATTGTTTTTTTTTACTTAAAAAGCAATCAGATATCGATAAAAACGAATTATAAATTAGGTAATCCACTGTTTTTCTCGAAATACTTTAATATGATTCTTTATTTTTAAATATAGAAGTATCAATATAAAATAATTTGAAACACCGTTAT
This sequence comes from Lepidostoma basale, assembly GCA_022606425.2. Classification (NCBI taxonomy): domain Eukaryota; kingdom Metazoa; phylum Arthropoda; class Insecta; order Trichoptera; family Lepidostomatidae; genus Lepidostoma; species Lepidostoma basale. The sequence goes on along the minus strand of JAHDVF020000534.1, from coordinate 166,332 downwards.
TATACCGCCCTTGAGGTGAGCTATTCACGAAAACGGCGCTATACAAATTAGCCTAATTATTATTATTATATATTATACGTAACACAATTTATTATAATGAGATTGATAAACAGCTGTTTCGCTAACCTTTGTTGGCATTATCAGGTGTGAAAAATAATTCTTAATTCTTAAAACCGCAATAAAGAGAAGGTTCTTATCAGGTGTTACAAACTACTACAATATTATTTATTCTAAAAAAGATAATTGAATGATCTATCTTCAGTTCTATCTCAACGGTTACAAACTGTTATTGTCATTTCTTAACGCGGTAATAAAGGAAAGGTTCTATCTTGGGTTCTATCTCAAGTGTTACAAATTACTTTTATTAATTCTGAAAACGGTAATAAAGGGAAAATTCTATCTTGGGTGCTATATTAAGTGTTACAAACTACTTATAATGTACTCGTATAGGTTCTATCTTGGGTTCTATCTCATGTGTTACAAACAACGATTATTAGTTTTTGAAATGGTAAAAAGGAATGGTTCTATCTCAAGCGTAACAAACAACGATTGTTAATTGTTTTAACGGAAAAGGGGAAGAATCTATCTCAGATGTTTTAAACAAGTATTATTAATACTTATATCGTAAATATAGGAAGGTTCTATATCGAGAACGTTAAAGAACACAAGGACTCTATCGTCGGCCTCGCCTTTTAAACATCGTCATTTAAAAGTCATCTAAAAGATTTAAATTAATAGATGTTTGCTTCTTACTTTGAGCGAATACTATATAAAAATTTCAAAACATTAAATAAAAATCTATCCTTTCTATGGTGACAAAGATCCTTGCGAGAATTATACTGAGGAGAATGACTAGTGCACTCGAAGGAGGTATGCGAGAGGAACAGGCTGGCTTCCGAAGTGGCCGGTCTTGCGTTGAGCGTATAAATAAACTCCGCATCATAATTGAAGAGGCCTTTGAATGGCAGTACAGCATGTACCTAACGTTTGTCGACTTTGAAAAGGCCTTCGATACATTATCGTGGACTTCAATCTGGTCAACTCTCATTCGCAGAGGAGTCCCACGGAAGATTGTGAATGTCATCAGGGCAATGTATGACGGTTGTTCTTGTCGTGTAGTGCACCAGGGCAAACTCTCCGAGGCCATCAAACTGAGTGCGGGAGTGCGACAGGGATGTCTACTATCACCCCTGCTCTTCATAGTGGTTCTGGAGGATGTGTTGCGCCGTTCTTTCGGCGGTCCCCGTGGCATTCCATGGATGCGTGATACCCAGTTGGAGGATCTGGATTATGCTGATGACCTCTGTTTGCTTTCGGTAAACCGGGTGGATGCGGAGCAGAAACCTTGTAGACTTCACGAGGAAGCGGCAAAAGTAGGTCTCAAGATTAACATGTCCAAGACAGTAGACCTACGAGTGTCCACAAATGACTCCACCCCAATCTTGCTCCACGGTGTCCCCCTTGTGACCACGACCAGCTTCTGCTACCTCGGTAGTATGATAGAAGGCTCAGGAGGTCCGAAGGAGGATGTAGCCAGCGGACTTGACAAGGCAAGGGGAGCTTTCGCTATGCTTCGCCCTGTATGGCGCTCCGGTATCATTTCGAGAAAGCTCAAGCTCCAAGTATTCAGCAGTAACGTTAAAAGCGTACTGCTGTACGGATGTGAAACTTGGAAGTCTACCGCAGACGTTATTGGTAAACTCCAGGTGTTTATAAATAGGTGCCTTCGCTCAATATTCAAAATCTATTGGCCCCAAACAGTGTCAAATGCCGTTCTCTGGACCATAGCAGGCGAAAAGCCAATTAGAGAACAAGTCGCTAGGCGCAAATGGCATTGGATCAGTCACACTCTGAGACGGAACCCAGCCTGCATCGCTCAGGGCGCACTAGACTGGTCCCCTATGGGGGGAAAGAGAAAGCGAGGCATACCTAGAGCCACCTGGAGAAGAATCCTGCAGGACGAGGTTAAGGCAGCAGGTCTCACTTGGGACGATGTTAAGCATCAGGCATGCGATAGAGTCGGGTGGAGAAGATTCCTTGAGGCCCTATGCACCACGGAGGTGTGACAGGACAAAAAGAAGAAGAAGAAGAAATAAAAATACGATTAAACTTTTAATGATTATTATCTCCAATTATATGCAAATACACTGTTTTTAAAATGTCTTATTTGTGAATATTTTAAATTAATTTAAAAAAAAACTACTTAGATTCATGTAAAAAATTGTAGGTTTGCTGCGCTGGTAAAAATTAAATATTTTTAATAATTCCACTTCCCTTTATTAAAAAAATATATAATTTTTTCCCTAACTTTTGGTTGAAATAAACAATTTATACGTATATTAATTTATTCATATGTATGGAAGAAAGTTTATACGATATGTAATCATGAATAAATATTATAAAACGGCTACAATTAAAATGCCTTTGTTCCATTATCTTGCGCGAGTGAGTTTTTAATTAAAATTTTACACAATGGAAGCTTTTTTTCACTATTTTGACTGTGATTTGTGGGTACTCTATGTAAATTTTAGATACGAGAAAATTTATTACTAATAATATGAGAAGCCATTTTCACGAACGTCGAAACTAGCGTGGCAGACTAGATTTTCCTGAAAGGCTCAGTTGAATATTCCATAAACACGTAAATATGTCATTCCATTCCATAGAAAACTATTTTGCTATTTTGTCAAAGAAAAGTACATAACCAATGGCTGTTATTTTTTCCCACCCGTCCCGTCTTAATTTGAATACAAGAGCATAAAACTTTTTTACGATTGAAAACCCTACAATAAATAAAATTTAAATGTGACGCGTGCAAGCTAGTACAATTATATCAAATATCATACTTTTTAATTTATAAAAGCAAGGTGGAAGAAGTCGTGAGATATGGCAAACTATGCAGAAGATACTGGAATGCACACGCGCAGAGGATGGATTCCACCAGAATCCCACACGCGCATCAGATTCCTGCCGGCTACCGTCCCCCGGAAGACCACCAAACAGATGGAGGGATAGCTAGGAGTCGACCTCCCAAGAGAAACCAGCCTGATTTCAGGAACAGACCAAACGTCTAAAAGAAGAATAAGAATTTATAAAAGTAAACACGATTGTATAATGGCTTAACTTGGATATAATTTATATTATTATTATAGAAATAGTTGTGACAAATTCATTTCGCTTTTTCAAGGCCATTTTAAAAAAAAAGTCCCAAACTTCAAAATAATCTAAGTGTCTGAGAATGCCCTCGCAAGGCGAAACTAATGTGTCACTACAATTTCTATAATTTATTATATAAATAATCCAAGTAAAACCGTTAGTTAAAAAGCGCACTGCTGTACGGATGTGAGACTTAGAAATCTAACGCGGACGTTATTGGAAAACTCCAGGTGTTTATAAATAGGTGTCTTCGCTCAATATTCAAGAGTGCCCCAACAATGTCAAATGCCGTTCTCTGGACCATGGCAGGCGAAAAGCCAATTAGAGAACAAGTCGCTAGACGCAAACGGCTGTGGATCCAGCCTGCATCGCTCAGTAGACTGGTCCCTAAACCTCATCACTAGACTGGTCCCCTATGGGGGGAAGGAGGAAGCGAGGCAGACCTAGAACTACCTGGAGAAGAGCTCTGCAAGACGAGGTTAAAGCAACAAGCCTCACTTGGGATGATGTAAGGCATCAGGCATCGATCTTGAAAAGTCCGTTGATGAAGATGCCCAGATCAACATGATTCTACCAACCATAAAATTCCACGTACTTCGTATTGAATATTGCCAGAAACTTATTTTTTCCGCAAGTTCAATAATTTTGTAATATTATATGAGTGGTGTGTTTCGCCAAATGAAGACACTATACTAGTGTTTTATTAAAACCAGCTTGTGTTGTGTTAACAAGTTAGTAACATGCAAAAGGAGATTGAAAAATACGGAATTACTTATAAAAAATAAATGGCTTTAATTAATGACTTTGTTTACTTTTTATATATACTCTGTATACAACACACACTTTATTAAAAAAAAATTAAATGCTGAACATGTTTCGGACACATAAACCCTTCATCATTGGTTTATGATAAATTTTATATAAATATTACAAACATTTAAAAAAAATCAGTAATGTGGTCAGTTTAACAGATATTAAAAATCACCGATGAAGGGCTAGTGTGTCCGAAACATGTTTTTTTTTTTTAATAAAGTGTGTGTTAATACAAAATATATAAAAAAATAAACATGAAACATCCGCAACACAAAGTTATGGCGAGTATAAAAGAAACTTTATTTAGGTATAATTCATTTTGTTGAATCGCTTTTTACATCATTACAGCGCGAGCCAAATCGACGTAAAGGGTATTATAGCTATCATAGTGATTCTCGTGACATGTGATAGGTAGCTAATTTATCGTCATTTTATTGTCACGCGAATTCTAAACCAGACCAAAGACAGTGTGACAATCACACTGCCCTCACCGGGAATCGAACCCGGAACCTTCGGGGTGGCAGTCAATGCACTTACCCCTCGGCCACGAAGGTCGTTATTCCATATAAACTATATATAATAACATATACAAATAAACTGAATACTTTTTAAACAATGTTTTTTTACGTATAATCATTGTATACAACATGAACTTTATAAATAAAAAAAATTAAAAAACAAACATGTTTCGGACACAGGGGTCTTTCATTAGTGTACTGTACGAGTATATGCAATATAAATATTAAAAATAACAATTTATGAATATTTTCATGAATTAATGGAAATAATGTTAAAATATTTATACAGTATAAATAAAACACTGATGAAGGGTGTCTGTGTCCGAAACATGTTTTTTTTTTAATTAAGTTTGTTTTACATGCAAAGTTTAAAAATCATTATTCAATGAATCCGCAACACAAAGTTATGGCGAATATAAATATAAGAAATTCCGAAAAAAAAATGTTTTCGTACTTTGTGCCTTTTTTACTTCGAGCATGTGTTCCGCAAATTGCATGAGTTGTTTATGGTCAAGGTTGAAGATGAAAATCCGCCTCGCCACACGCCACATCATCGGCCCGGGCACCTTGTCCTCGGGCCGGGCGCCAGTCCTGGGACGGGCCAACACCGACCTCCAGGGCAGCGACTGAGCGTGGCCGTCTCCGCGCTGCGGCTGGCGGCCGGTGGGCGGTTGACCCTCACGTGCCTGGCCACCATCCCTACCTACAGAGGGCCTGCCCTGCGCTACGCAGACTCAAGAAACCACACCGTCATCGGTGAGTTATGGGAAACTTCCATATACCGTATTTTGCGAACCATAGACGCATCGGACCATAAGACGCATCGGACCATAGAAGCATCGGACGTTAAGACGTACCGGACCATAAGACGCATCGAACCATAAGACGCACCCCAAAATGTATCTATCAATTTTTAGAAAAAATATATGTTTTGGACAATAGGACGCATCGGACCATAATACGCATCGGACCATAAGACGCATCGGACTATAAGACGCATCGGACCATAAGACGCATCGGACCATAAGACGCATCGGACCATAAGACGCATCGGATCATAAGACTCATCGGACCATAAGACGCATCGAACGTTACGACATACCGGACCATAAGACGCATCGGACCATAAGACGCATCGGACCATAAGACGCATCAGACCATAAGACGCATCGGACTATAAGAAGCATAAGACCATAAGACGTATCGGACCATAAGACGCATCGGACCATAAGACGCATGGGAACATAAGACGCAACGGACCATAAGACGCATCGAACCATAATACGCATCCTAAAATTTATCTATCAATTTTTAAAAAATATATGTTTTGGACAATAGGACGCATCGGACCATAAGACCTAATTTTATTATTGAATTTTCAAAGTAAAAAGAGCGTCTTATGGTCCGAAAAATACGGTAGTTCATAACGCTGAAATAAACACGTTATCTGGGGGTAAATTTGGGCACATTACAATGCATTCTTATCCATTCCTTCGTTTCTTCATTACTGAGGGTAATCCAGAGAGCTGCCAAAAAACAAGACATACCGAATCCTTTCTGTTCTCCGCAGCCCGCATCGCTAAGTATAGGTTTCCCCCAATCATCTCCTTAATCTGGTCGCACCGTCGTGCAGGAGATCTGCCTCTACTTAATTTGCCTGGAACACTTCCCGTGACAATACTTATTTCCAGGTTCTGTTTTGACAATGTGACCAAAGAAACTCAATACTAACTGACTGCACACAACATATATACAATATAACATTCAACTACCATATATGTATGCTTTGACTTGAAAATGGTTTAAAAATATCACATATTTTTAATAGTTGACGAGTTAAAAAAGGGTCTAAATACCCTTCGCGCTTGCCCCACATTTTAATACACATTTTATAGATATCCCTTGTTTCCCTATGTGACGTTTTCCTTTCTCACCATAGTGATTTCTTAGGAAGTTTTACGGGGGTAATTTCCCGTTGCATTTTCCCGTGAATATGAACGAAAACTTTAAAAAAATTATTTATTGAGGGCAGGACATGGATAAAGTGAATGTATTATATTTAATAAAGACAGAATGTATTATTTATATATTTCAAAACTTCTATTTTGATGACGTAACTTCTAATATGATTTATATGAGAAGAATTTATGTATAAAAATTTCGAATTGTTACATCTAACTAACCTTTACAGTTGACGTGGTAGTCGCCGAGGAGTTAGAACCAGAACCAACAGAATCCAACCAGAATATGGCCAACGTAGGAATCAAGACATTATCTTTATGTGGGACCCTCTTCATCTCTTCCTTCTTTATTCAAGGCATTCTATGGTAGCTGGATGATTCATCTAAACTTGTCTCTAATTTATGTACAATTTTATTTATTTTGCTAAAATTTCAACTGCTACATGTATAACAGGGCTTACCCAATCCAAGAAATATATTTTCGTATCATTTAAGAATTAAATTCGATTTTTAATTGAACCATTAGTCTATTCGGTTAGTTGGTCATTTGGAACTAACTCTAATGAACAAAAATCAATCAAAGTAACCGTTTTCAATTTGTTTCAGCTATCTTGTCATTATTGCGTTTAATTGGAATAATATTATACATTTTGAAATAAAATAAATTTTCAAAAAACTTTTGAAAAGCGAACGTGTAAAATGGATTTTTATGGTCTAAAATAATTATAAAGGATGTCTATAATATTGGCTTTATTTAATAGTTAATTTTATGACATTATTGTTTAAATATGATTTCGTGCATGTGAAGAATCTCTCGCTTATTTGAGATCAAATGATCAAGCTCCCATATCTCCCAATTAAACAAATTGAATTTATTGTTATATTTCTATCACTGATTTGTTTTAAAATCATATTCCCATGCCGCTTATCGTTTTAAATTTTCTGATAAGCATTGATCTTAGTTTCTTTTGTTTTCAATAAATTGTTATAATGCGCAATCTTGTTTACAATATAAGACGATTGTTAAATATATTAAAAACACATTAATCGTGCATTTAATATGAACCAATAATTTGACAATAAGATGTGTTTGAAGCTGGTAGTAAATGCTAATAAATTACAGTAGCAATTAACTGTAAATATCGCTCTTACTTCGCTACGACTATTCATATATAGAACGTAGAGTAACTTGGTATCAAACGCACGTTAAAGAGTGCTTAGTTTTTCCTTACTTAAAAACTTGCCGATTTCAGAATAATAATTTAAAACTGATTGACTGACTGAATGAAAGATTATTTTTTTAAAACGAAATTAATCAGGCGAAATAAATCATAAATCTGTTTTTTTTTTCATAGTTTGTTTAGCACAACAATTATTCAACCCCGACAACTAATTTTTCTACAATGTAATAATATAAATTAACGTTGACGATTTTTTAAATATATATTTAAACACTGCTTTTTACACTATTGATTAACAATGTTTTAATTCGTAAAATATCCAAATTATAATTATTAAAAATTAATCTTATCTTTTTATGTTAATATAATGTTGTTTTTAATTGATGTTACCCTGATTTAGCTCTTGCTGTAGAAAAATCGGTCGTTAATACTAAAAAATAAAATAAAGTGATGTTTTGAAAAACAAAATGAACCGGTGTTTTAATGTTTCTAAAAATATTACACCACAAAAGATATGATTCGTATAAAAGTAAAAAAAAAAAAAATTTCTGCCTTTTTAAGTTTGAGAAAAAATAATTTCACAGTGTAAATGCTTAAATTAAATAACAATTTTTTTTATTGGTTGTCATTATTATCATTACATTTACGATTGCCGAAAGGACATTCATAAATATCATTATTAGACAAGTACCTACGTATATAATAATATATACTCCATCATTTTGTATTTGAATAAGTTTTGAAAAACATTATGGAACTTTTTTATGACTTAAAACCCTGTATGTTTTCTGTTCTAATGTTCTTCTGATGATGAAGATGTAAAACTTTGGAGAACAATAAAAAAAATTGGAAAAACTGGTGTTTTAAATCTGAAAATACGTCGTTATAGAAATTCACGGTGTTAATGCTTTAAGTATGAAAAGATAAATAGAAAACATTATTTATACATAATTTACAAATATGTTTCTTCCTCAATGTTGAGCTTAAAAAAATACACAGAGGAAGGACGTTTACGATCCGAAACATATTTGTGAAAACCCAATAAATGTTTTTTAAATAAAACATTTTCAAAATTTATTCAAATATATATTATTTTCACTTATTGAAAGCTAAGGCATTAACACTGTGGAATTCCATAGTAATACACTTAAGAAATTAAAAATAACTTTGATGATGATGATGATTTATATAGCGCCATTTTTGTGAAAGATTCACTTCTCAGGCGCGTTTGATAATTTATAATTCACAAAATATTAAAAAAAAAAAAACAACATTTTTCAGAGGATACCTCCTTCTTCATGTGTAAATATATAATAAAAACTAAACAATGAAACACTTATATAAAAAACAAAACATCTCCCATTTTATATTATCATTATGTATTATTATTGTTTTATATTATTTATTATAATAGTTCTTACTGATAAAAACTAATTATTAGTACTTATAACCCATATAATTATAACCATAATTCCAGGTTAATTTTTTAATTTAAATTATTGTTTCGAATTATAGATGCGTTTATATCTAAGTCTTTCTTTGTTCAATTTGAATTATATATTTACACATGAAGATGGAGGTATATTTCGAAACATTTCGTGTTTTTTTTAATATGTTGTGGATTATGAACAAAGTTATTTTCAATTTCCTAAGTGTATTTTTGTAATTTTTTCAAATATTTTATTCAATCGAAAAAAAATATATCCATATATGATACAGCTATGTTATTTTTACCCCTGATTACTTACTCTTTAAATCAATAAATCACTTTGGAGCCAACAAATACCATGTTTCATGAATTTTTAATTGGGTAAGCCTTGTTTACACCTCAGCTATTTACAACTCGATATTTTTAACAATTTCTTTCATATTGGAATGTAAAGGAGATGTATATAAATGTAAAATGAGAACCAACTGCCTCGATAAATGATTGTTTATTATTATTGGAATTTTATAATAAAAATAATAACTGATTGTGCCTTTAGGCATACGAGTTACATTATATGATATGCTATTGTTTAATATTTGTTGTCGTTTGAAAATTCCTTGTAAATTTTATATGAATCCACGATTAAACATTTTATTTCAATAATGTTCTTGTATTGTTTTTATTTTCTTTGTAATAATATAATATTAGTTTCAGAGTAACCAGTCAAATTTTTCGGTATTCATAGAATATGTTAAATAATGATTGTTTTTTGAACAATAATGTAAACATTCTTATTAAATCATTTATACAAAAGAAAACATATATTTTCTTGAAGTTTACAAACAATCATAAGATAATCAAATGATTTTACTAAAATCTTTTGATGGAAGTTCATTTTAAATAATAATTTAAAGAAAACTGAGTTTTTAACTACTTCCACTTTTGTTTTCATTTCGACAGCGACCGGTTTTGGCAGGCTCACTGTCGAACAAAAGACAAAAGTGGAAGCAGTTATAAAACATCGTTTTATTTAAACAATCATCTATTTTTTTCTTTTTTTTCATTTAAACTTTTTAAACAAATTAAAATTAAATATCAAACCTGTTTCGGACTACCCAGTCCTTCCTCAGTGATATTATTTAGATATTAAAAATATTATAAAATTGTTTACAAACATGGTATCTATATTTGTAAACAATTTTAATACATTTTAAATATCTATATAATATCACTGAAGAAGGACTGGGTAGTCCGAAACATGTTTGATATTTAATTTTAATTTATTTAAAAAGTGAGTGTTGAATACAAAGAATATATAAAACATCTACAACACAAAGTAATCTTCTTCTTCACTTGTCATGTTAAGTCTCCCCGACGTCGACTATCACTTGAAAGCGCATGTTCTTGTCATGCGTAGTTTTAAAAAGTGTCTCGACTGTTCCAACTCCAGTCCAGTCACGAATGTTCCGGAGTCAAGAGATCAGTCATCTCCCTACACTTCGATGACCCTCTATTTTGTTCTTAATGATCAAGTGCAGCAGCTCATATTTTTATCCTCTAAGCACATGACCCAGGTAGGACACCTTCCGAACCTTGATATCAGTCAGCAATTGTCTATCTATTGTTGCTCATGCTCTTTGTAGCACAACAATATTGCTAACCATATCGGTCTATCCGTACGTAATATAATAATCTGAATTCTTTCAAGGAAAGATTATCATCGCAAAAGACCTTTATTTCTCATTATATTGAATGCTGCACGTTTTGCCTCTATTCTGCATCTTATTTCAATGTATGGGTCGATGTTTTATCTATATATATAAAACAAAGTCAAAAATCGTGTTAGTTACACCATTTATAACTCGAGAACGGCTGGACCAATTTTGAAGATCTTATATTTGCTGGATTTGTCTCCGTTCCGGATAACAGAATAATTATTAAAACATTTGAAAAAATCACTTAAATGATTTAAAATTAATTATATTTGTCGTACGTTTGATTAAATTTGACTTTTGAGACAAAGTACAAAAAACATCATGGCTTCCATTTTAGTTTCGAAAAAACGCCCGTAGGTGGTGTATTGTTGATGCCAGATGTCAATACTCAATGTGAAAGATTTGAGGTTATTTTTTAATCGTCGCCGGGATTTTTGGTTTTCTTTATTAATTTTAGATTAACAATGCCCAAAGTTATAAAAATCAGTATAAGAGAGACTATTCTAAAAGTTAAATCCCTTTTGTGAAGGAGAGCAGAGAATATTTGCGCCATTAATACCTACCATTCGAAAAAGATGACAGATGAGTGTTCCGTAGAGATTAAATAACCGATTTATGATTAGTGAATAATAATAAAAATACGTATTGTATATTTTGTATTGATTTTATAGGTGTATCTGTGTACATTCGGTCCAGAGAATTGTTACCATAGGAAATTCAGCCGCGAGTACTTAATAAACGAAATATTTGGCTAGATGAAGACGAGGAATTTCTTTTTTCAATTGATAGGGACACTGAATCATCAAACTCTTCAGATGATGAATATGATGATGCTAATGATGAAAACGGAGTTCATTGATGGATCACACTTATTCAAAATTATGTTGTCTGCTATTTAATTGTTTTAACGTGTTTTGATGAATGTCGGAAAGTCAAAGGTGTTAGTTTTTGAAAGGGAAGAGCAAATGACAGTTTGTAATATAAGTGTAAATGAAGAGAACTTGGAACAGGTGAGGGAATTTGTGTATTTAGGTAGCATGTTCACAGCGGATGGCCGAACGGACAGTGATGTTGAAAAAAGGGTTGGTGCGGGTAACAAAGTGAATGGAGCTTTAAAAGTAGTTATTGGAAACAAGAATTTATCAATGAAAGCGAAAATGGCCGTTCACAATGGAGTTCTGGTCCCAACTCCTATGTATGGAAGCGAAGCATGGAACTGACAGAAGAAAGATGAGAGCAGAATAAATGCGGTAGAGATGAGGTCCCTAAGACGTATGTGTGGTAGAACGATGTATGACAGAATCTCAAATGCTGATATTAGGAAGGAATGTAGAGCGAAAGAAGGTATTATGAACAAAATTATGAAAGGTTCGTTTTGTTGGTTCGGACATGTGGAGCGCATGGGTGAAGAAAAAATGGTTAAAAAAGTATACGTTAACGATGTAAATGGAGTAAGGAGTCGAGGTAGACCGAGAAAAACATCGCATGTCCAAATTAATCAAATATTAAAGGTTGGTCGTGTCAGAAGCCGGAAGAATCGACGTGCGTGTATGACTCGATGTATAAATGTGGAGGAAGCTAGAGAGGTGTGCCAGGATAGAGTAGTGTGGCGGTCCATTCTCTCTGCCTACCCCTGCGGAGAAACGGCGTGATGGTTTTTTGTTGTTGTTGTGTTGTTGTATGAAATTCATTTATTTATAATAATAAAATAATAAGAATGATAATAATCATAATAATAATTCAAACAGTAATTAGAAGGAACAATCATACATAATATAGAGTCAAAAACGATGAATCCTAATATATTAAAGACGATAAACATTATAAGGAAGCAGATTACATTAGTAAGAAAGGGACAAAAATGGAAGGTAGTATTAATATTTTTTGGTAGATTGTATAAAGGAAAAGTTTTTAATGTACTACATATATACTAAGGGGGAATAAGCTGGAATTTGGTTATTTATAACATTCAATTCACATGCCTTTGCTTTAAAAATTTCTAAATTTTCTAATTTATCAATTTTTTTTTAAATTGTTTGTTATATGCAAAAAAATGTGTTTTTGGAATTGAAATGATGGTCAAAATTCACACAATGATTCTGTTTTTGTATTAAATGTTGTGTTCATATAACCTCTTCAAAATGATCGACCCGTCTTTCCAATATACACGGCATCACAATCCTCACAATTAATCTGGTAGATTCCACTTTGGTTGAATATATTGTCGCGAAAAAATAAAAACACAATTGTGATACATAAAACAATGTTTTTACTTAACAATTTATAATTCATTTTAAGTATTAATGCAGGCTTCCACGTGAATTATATTCCATTGTAATTAATATTTTTAATTTTGACTTTTGCACATTTCATGAACTTAATTCATTTTAAGTATTAATTGTAATTCAATAAAAAGGTGAATTAAATTTAGCTTATAAATCATTTATTGATTCTGAGGCGGTACGAAGTTCGTCGGGTCAGCTAGTAATATATAATCATCATTATCATCCTCATCAGGCTTTAGTTGTTCAGTGCTGAATATAGGCCTTCCTGCTCGACTTCCACGACTCTCTGTCTCTCGTCGCTCTATGCCATTAATATGATGATTTATAGAGCACCATTTTTATGAATTTATTATCTCCAGGGCACTGAAAAATCAGATTAAGGTATTATCATATGATATTTTTGAGAATGCCTTAGCAAGGCGAAATATATTAAAAACACCAATACAATTTTTTTTATAAATGATAATTGGTTTTAGAAATATTACATGAAAAATAAGACCATAAATATCGTTACTCTGAAACTAAAATATATTTATTTTTAAATAATATTCTTCTCTTAAAGTTTTTCGTTATTAAAAAAACACATATTTGCTAAAATGACTTGTGAACAAACATTATATTCTGAATAAAGATGCGTTGTTAAATATTAAATAAATACGAATATTATTAAATTTATTACAAAATAAATTTAAAATTTAATAAATGGTGATTGAATAAGTAATAAATAATTATTGCATACATCAATAATTTAAATCCCACATAAGTTTTATATCCGTATAAAATATTTTTTCTTGAGGATTAATTGTATTTCAATAGAGACGAAGATGTAAATTGGAAACAGAATATGGTGGTCGAGGCGTTTACAGGACTTATGACCTGTCATAGGTTGGGATAAGCGCACGCTTTATGCAATACAACATTCCCCATTCCGCATTTCTTACGACCACTACGTCTGACGAATTTTTGGAAGCTTAACGCTTAACCCAACCAATGACAGGTTCTGTAAACGCCTCGACCACCATATTCTGTTTCCAATTTACATCTTCGTCTCTATTGAGATACAATTAATGCTTAAAAATGATAACCCGCAATGGGTAAAATCTAGTATTCGTCTTCAAGTATTTGTATACATTTTAAATAATTTATCTTATCATATCTAAAACATACGTATTACATCTCAATGTCTGTTTACACGTTATTATAACAAATATTTTTTTTAATATCATCTTTTATTATGCCAAATCTTGGGCTCAAATGCGAATATGGATAAATTATTTTAATTATTGTTATGTAAATAATCGAGAAATTGAGTAAATCGAAGTCACATGAATGTTTAATGTTTAACAAATGATACCTATGTATACAAATTATTGATTCTATTATATAATGAGTTTGATTTTTTTTAAACATCTATGCATAATTATTGATATATTATATCGTCTTCCATATAGAGAGCAGCTATTGTCTATTATATTCAGATAAATTCTATTGAAATATTATAAACAGCGTTAACTATAACACAATATTTTAAGTATTACAAATTACCTAGTACTTTTTGTAATTAGTTGATACAAAACATTTTCCACAACAACAGATAGTGAATAATTATTTTTCGAAAATGTATTCGTTGTTGCATGAATTTTTTTATTGTTACATAAATCAACATTTAAGAATACATTCTGTTTCCGATTTGTCAAAACGCTTTAGTTAATTTTAAATTTCATAACATATAATAGTTTACTTTAATCATATAAATAAAACATTATTTATTGTAATCTCATTTATATTCGCTTGATTAACATTTCAAATAATTTCACAAAGCTCAATATTCACGAACAAATTTCGGATGGTATACATCCTTCTTCAGTGTACTAATTTTATCAGTGTTAAAAATTATACTCTTGAAATGGATAAGTATCTTCTGAAACATATTAGTGAAGATTTAAATAATATATTTAAAAATATATATAATGATTTTACAAATATTATTTAAAATCATAATTTACTTAAATTGTCAACTCACGTTCCTTGATTTAAAATACTTCCAATCTCACAGAAAAAAATCTACATTGAGCATGATGTCTTATATCATTTACACAATCCGAGAAAAAAAAACTTTTTTAAATATTTTTTTTATTTTTGATTTTAAAGTAAATTATTGTAACATCACGCCAATACCACTAATTTTGAATATGGCTCAGTTTGAAAAAGGAATCGAATATTTTAGCATTCTTACCTAGATTGTTTATCGTTGCTAGATTTGAAACAATTAAATGTTAATTTAAATATGTTAAAATCATGAAAAAAGTGTATTTTAAATAGCATTGCTAAGCGTGAAATATTTATGAGTTTGTGTTTATTTTACTATAATTTAAATAGCGTAATAGATGGGGAAAACGGTTAAAACACCACGCAGCTGTATGTTGTAAAAAAGCTTGATATGAGATATGCGTATTTATTATAATTTAAAATAACTGTATATTTTTTCATTCTGACAATCAAATCCCTTGACAATTATTTATCACACTACATATAAGTTTATTCAGTATACAACCTTATATACTATAAATACCTTAAGCCGTAACAATCACATACAAAATAAATGATTTATATTTTATCCCATTTACCATACAATTAAGAGCGAATCAAACTATCCAAAGAAATCCAGAATTTACTAAGTCCTATAGAAAAGTAGAAAAGTATTTTTTGTCCAAATCTTGATGTGCACATGATTAAATAATAATAGCGAAATGTGTTATTAATGACATTCTTAATTATATACGAAATTCGTCAAAGCGAGACGGATGAAGTGAATATTTTTTCCGAAGTTGATCTGAAAAACTAAATTATAATAATAATAAAAAAAAACTAAGAATGCTCTGTTGTATAAAATGCTTACTTGTAAATTCAAACCGAATTTAGGGATAAAAATTACTCTTATTGTTATTGTGCCTAAAGCAAGATACATAATGTAATAAAAAAACATATATTTTCCATAAATCTTTGAAATGATTGTCGCGTGTACTTTCCTTGCTTGTGCAGTGTTCAAAAGTCAATTGAATTGTCTGTGTGTTGTTATAAACTATTAAATCCTTACCGAGTATGTTTTTACAAAAAAAATTTGAATTCAGAACATTTTTTTTAATCCCCAACTAATTTTTAGCTATGTGTGCCGATTGTATAGATATTTTTAATTAATTTTATATTTATTTACTTTTCTACACATGAACAATTTTAAAGTATACCTAATATTTATTTATGAACTTAAAGCAGCATGTACATATTATAGATATTATCAAAAGTAAAATGTATTAAATCTATTGAAAAAATAAATTATTATACAGGTGTCCCAAAAGTTGACGTCATGCCGGTTATGCTAGTTATGAGAAAAATGTAAAAAAATTATCGAATTATTTTATTTTTGACGAATTTTTTTATTTATAAAAAACTGGGTTATCCAGTTTTGAAAAGTGAAAAAAAAACAGTATTTTAATGTATAAAAAATTCATCATTATGGAATTTCTCAGTGTTAACGCCTTAAGTTTATCTTAAATTTATTGTATCTTTAAATTATAGCACCCTGTTTTTCTTATATATTTTATTTTTTTCATAACTAGCATGATCCGTTTCCGGCTTGACGTCGATTTTTGAGACATCCTGTATATTTATTATATTCCACACGTTCATTACCTTCGACAGGTTTCGAAAGCTCGCCGCCATCTACTGATATAGACCAAAAAATTAAAGCAAACAGCTGAAACCAGTAATACATAAAAAAAGCGTAATAAAACAAAATCTATACATAATATTATTTCACTATTTACAATTAACTTCTACCAACAATTTTCAATTAACAATTTTAATTCTATATTTGAAATTATTAAAAACTCATTTATTTTAATTTACGAGTATATATTTTCCTTAAAATAAATCGAATAATTTTTAATTAAGTTAATTGATGTAAATGCCGAAATATATTAATATAATATATTAATGTTAGTAATATATAATTATATATTAACTTTAGAGAAAAAAAATCTGATTATTTTTCTCCAAAGATTTTACACTAATATTTACAGTTTGATGAATTTATTTGAGAACAGGTTAAATATGAAGAACGCACGAGAGTTGATTTTACTTTAGTAAGACAAGACACTCCCCGAAACATTTGGCATATACTGAATTTAATGTGATGGAATATATATATTTTTTTACGTGCAACATTAGCATAAAATGACTGTTTTTTTTCTCGACATTATGGGGGCAGCTTTAAAAATTGTTCATGTATAGATCATGTGTTTTCATTATATATATATATTCTTGACCTGTATTGTACTTTTAATAATGATTTTTTTAATAACAAATTATACTGTATTGTTTAAGGTATCTAAATTTATGTATTCTTCTCACTTTAATATGCCAATTAAGTATTTAAGCGTAAGAGATAGCTAATCGATAAGCCGCCATGATTGGCACTTGATGTCTTCCTTAGCATATAAATTATAGAATAATATAAATTAACGACTGTAGAATATTTATTAGTGGATAATGCTTGAATGTAATAGCCTTATTATGAGTGCATGGGTGTGGGACCTTCTAATAGAACAAACCACTGTGTCACTGCTATCCTCTTAACGATAATTTGTCAGTACGCATTTTTTTTATGTGAACAAATTTTACTTACAGTTAAACTGCACGCGTGACGACAAATTAAATGAATTCTTTTATGTTTTTAAGGGTGAACATTTAATAAATATATCGCACGCTTAATAGTAAACTGACCGATTATGGTTTAGGTCATAATTGAGTTTACATTAGACAGAGGTTTGTGTTAACGCTATCCATCGTTTCGCGTTTAAATTAAGTCAAAATTCCTCCAATTGACCTCCATTACACTATATCGGTCTTTTTCATTCGTACGTTTTTTTCGACTGTTTTTGTTAAAACACCGACTCATGTCAGATTGAGCAAAACTTGTTTTTTTTAATTAAACCAGTGTTCTATAAAGTATGCGATATCTGAATGTTTACATGCGGGGTACTTGTAAATTATTGAAACTCGAGACTTGCATGGAAGAAGATTTGTTCACTGGAATTATACGAGGCATATCTAGAAAGTAAGTGTACTGAGGCTCTCACGACCGGATGGATTTTATTTTCGACATGTTGGCTACACTTCCGTATAGCCTGACCCTTCCCCTCCGCAACGAGACCGGTTCACGAGAAGTGTCGACGCTACAACACGTTTCGTGAAAAATGTCAATCCAATCTCCCGCCAAGTGCGAAATACGCGCCGCCGGGCAAGACATTTTGAGGCGCTGCAAACTCCATGGA
Organism: Lepidostoma basale; assembly: GCA_022606425.2. Classification (NCBI taxonomy): domain Eukaryota; kingdom Metazoa; phylum Arthropoda; class Insecta; order Trichoptera; family Lepidostomatidae; genus Lepidostoma; species Lepidostoma basale. Next base: position 147,941 of record JAHDVF020000534.1, on the reverse strand, counting down.
GATGAATTTCTCCGCTCCATCGTTACTGGAGATTAAACTTGGGTTGCACACCACATGCCTGAAACCAAAAGGCAGTCTCAACAGTGGCGTCACACCTCTTCACCCTCCGCCAAAAAGTGGAATTATAGTATAATAATATTAGCTGACCCGGACGTTGACATGCCCGAACGCTTGTTTACCTATAAGCTAGTTCAGAAATTTTTTTGCGATATTCGAATTTTCCATAAAACATATACTAAATGACATTTGACATTAAGTTTATAATTTAACGTTATTTCAATATATTTTGTCAATGAAAAATACACCCAATACGCACGCAATTGTGATACACGCCATATATGGAATATAGAAACTCAGCGAACAGAATTTTAAATCTACACCATCTATGGTAAACAAAAATAACTATGAATTATTCTCAGATGGTAAATTATTCATGAACTTCCTAGAAGGTTTTAACAGTGACTTACCTACCATTGTGAATCTAAAACATCCAAGGACCTATTCAAACAAACACAAAAAAATTCATCAAAATCTAGGCCTATAATAACGATATAGATAAATTATATTATATTTGTATGTTGTACATATATTTTCGTTGCATTTAAAGTGGCATTCAAATTAGAAGGTCCCTCAATTTCGTGTAAAATAATATGGAGACACTTCGCGTTTCTCAGTGAAACATTGTAAACTAGTTTTAATATCTCGGTGTATATATTACGAAGAGCAATTAGCCTTCTTATGTTGTGATTCATTTTACGTAATTTCTTCAGGATGTAACTGTAAGCGTATGTGGAAATGCTTTTTTTCAATTATAACCTAACCATGGTAAGACTTATCTAAATCTATGGAACAACTAGATATTTAAAATATATTTACTTTGTGTTACCTTTCCCATTCCACAAAAGCTTATTAGTTTTGAATTTGTTTGCAATAATCATTCTTCAAAAATAAAAAAATTGTTTGTATCTAAAACACATAAATTTACCTGTAATTCACAAACATGAGACCACAATCAAATCTTTTAAATATGGCTGCAAAAGGTTACAAGAAATAAGGGTAAGTTAGAAAAGTGCACGAATTTAGTATGGATTACCATAATTCACATTTTTTTGTTGTAATAATGCTTATTTAAATAACATTTTTCACTATATTTTAGGTACATTAATTGCATCAGGAGGGTATATACGAGAATCATTCAATTTATGATTAAATACATAGAAATAATATTTCATTTCTTTGCTCGTTTTAATCCAAGTGATTGATTTGCCGCAAAGTGCAACATTTTCGGTGGTTCTTGGGATGCCATTTATTGTGGTAGTTTCCCGTTGCATTCCACATTTAAATACAGCATGTTTTTTGAACTCAATTACTGTAGACAACTTTTTAGCTCTTGATTCTCATGACATGTGATAGGTGGCTCATCTATCGGCATTTTATTGTCACGTGAATTCCACACCAAACCAAAGATAGTGTAACAATCACACTGCAATCCCCGGGAATTGAACCCGGGAACTTCGGTGTAGCAGTCATTGCTCTTGCCACTCTGCTACGAAGGTCGCTTTAACATAATATTCTTCTCCGGTCTCAATCTAATGATTGGTCTGCAGCAAGGTGACGCATCTCCTCCTCCACTCCGCTCGGTCCTCGGCAACTCTCTTCAACTCCGCATAAGAGGTGCAGCACATATATCTTCAAATCTGGTCTATGTACTCCTGGCGTGGTCGTCCTCTGCCAATCGATCCCTCGACCATTCCCTCCAATACATCATGCAGGAAAAACTCGTGTCGCCCATGACCAATCCATCTCGCGCGCCTCTCCGCTATGGTGTTCAACATAACAATGTGCCTGCTGTCTTTAACTCTGCTATTTAATCTAATACAATAATTTAACAAGTTTTATTTCATATTGAATCCTAGTGAAAAAAGCGTGACACTAAATGCTTTTTCAATTGTTTTTTTGTTAACTATTGAGGAAGTGCATATTATAGCTTGGTTGACATGTTTTGCTAGAGCAGTATAAAATTGAACAATACCCGAATAAAACAATTTTTGAAATAACAAAAGTGCATATTCGATTCATCTCTCTATAACAATTGTTTTAACACACCCTTGTTTCATCTAACCTTAAGCTACAGAAAAAAAGTAATATTTCCGCAGTACAGATATGATGTTTGTTTTGATTGGTATTTATATTTGAAAAAAAAAATCGTTTCATTATAGCTATATGGTGTTGCTTATAAATGAGTATTTGTAACTTAAAACATTATTTTCTTCATAGCAAAACACAAATCTATGAACCTACTGCTGTGTATTAAAACTCAAATTGTATAAAAAACGATGAGGGTTGAGTAAGTGAAAAATAAATTATTCTGAAATAAAACTCGAGTTTTATTTTAATTTTATTTTTTTATTATTTTTATATAACATGATGACCATGAAGACATTTTTATGAACATGATGAATTATCAAAAATGTAAAATGACTCCTAAGTATTTACCGAATATCGCGATAATCTTATGTTTATTGTATTATTATTTATTTTCCAAATGGACAATATAAAGTGAATAATGGAACTGACAAAAGAAGGATGCAAGTAGAATAAATGCAGCAGAATTGAGATCTCTGAGACGAATGTGTCCTAATTTTGTATATCATGGAGTGTCAAATGGCTGGACATCATCATTCCAGGAGAGCCCACCGTCACAAACAGGTCATACGACCTAAACTAAGAGGAAGAACAAGAAGAAGAAGAATGTGGTGCAAATGATAGTGTTATGAAAAAAATAGTTAATAGATCATTTAGATGGTTTGATACATGGAATTACAGAATGGAGAGAATTGTTAAGAAAGTAAATGTAAACGGCGTGGACGTGGCGTTACGGAGCTACAAATAGAGGAAGGCCGATAAAAATGTGTCACGATCAAATTTATTAAATATTAAATGTAAGTGCGTGCATGACACGATGTGTGAATAAGGAGGAATCTAGAGAAGTTTGTCAGTACAATACAATATGGCAGTCTAATTATGCCTACCCTACGCTTCAAGGTAGATAGCGTGTAATGGTTAATTAGACAATAAGTTTAGTGTACATTTAAATGTTTGCTTTAAATGAATGCATCGACCTTGAAATACATGATTTAGTACGTTGCGAAGCAGTTGCGTACTCTTCAGAATTAATCAGTTTGATTGCTCTCCCCAGCGACATCACCAGAGACGGGTTTGTTCTGCATATGTGGAGATAAAAAAGTAAATGCTTATACTATTGAAGATACCCATCCGGAATATTAAGATGGATACTCTCCAAGTATAAAGAAATAGGTAAGTATAAACCTACCCCTTCTTATCAAAAACCGGTGACAAAAATAAATAGTACACTTATATTTTCTATTAAAAAATCATCGAAAATATTAATAAAAATCCATCATGAAAAAAAATCGCTACAAACAACAACATTTAGAAAATTTCCAGATGAAATTAATTGGTGACCAATGTATTTACTGTTAACTTCTTATTATTCTTCTTGTCCTGTCACACCTACGTGGTGTAAAATATCACCTCCTTCGACTGATATTAATGGGTAAAGTGGAGAGACGTCGGGCAGTTGGTAGAAGGTCCTGGCTGCGGAACATATAATAGTGAACAGGAATTTCAAGAGATACCTTTGTTGCAGTGATTGCCAGCGTCGCGGGGGGACCTGACACGGCACCAAATGAATAATAATAATAATGTTTACATAGGTCTCAAAACCTGCACAGTTGACATTTAGAAGACCAGAAGGAAACGCAGCGTGGGAAGACCGCGGCTTCGATGGCTCGACAGTGTTCTGAAGGACCTGCAATTTTTGGAAGTCAGACTTGAGGAGTGAAAGTCGAGAAATCTGGATAGGGTCGGCTGGAGAAACTTTTTGGAGGTGGGTGAGGTCTACCCAGAACTGTAAAGCCAGAAGAAAAAGAAGAATCTTCACATAGGTAATGTCATTCCCAATAATTTAGAAAAATAAAATAAAAACTTTTTTAGAAAAATAAAATTTCCATTCGTATTAATTAGGTATAACTTATTCTTGTAAAGAAAAAACATTTCTTCACTACATTATTTTTCTGTAAAAGGAGAGAGTATGTAAATAGAATCATACATATACATGACACGTCATAAGTGTGTATGTATATGCACCGGAAGTGCGAGCGTAGATTTAGACGGAAAAAGAAAATACAGGTATTTCGCATGCGCGCATAAATAAAGGACGCACGTGTAAGACAAACCTTAATAAGGCACCGATACATACAACATCACAAAAATCTACTTCTCTTGACAATTTTTAATTAAAAATTTCATCATTCGAACATCAAAGTGCCCAGTTATTTCGTTACATTTTTTTAATCACGTTTTCCTTTTATCTTGTATAAATTATATGCTTTCGTACACATTTTTTTTATTTCGTTTTACTTCAAATGATTGTAATATTTTGACAACGCGATGCCAGCAAAAAAAACATCGTAACACCGTAATTAACTTACTTATATATCACCCTTTTTCTCAGAATCACAATATAAATAAGATTACCACAAAACATTTTTTACACAAACAAATCATAAAATTATTCCAAAATATGATCGATTTGGATTAGACCTTTGATTTTTATAGATTTTTGTGTTTTAAAATAATAGTCGTATTGATAATATTTATAATTATAATAATAATCATAATTAAAATAACATACCATCACACCGTCTCCCCAAAGGGGTAGGAAAACATAATAAACGGCCACACGTCACTTTCCTGACAAACTTCTCTCGATTGATCAACATTCATAGATTGTCATCCACGCACGTCTATTTCTCCGACTCTGCACGTGATATTTGTTTTACTTGATTATGCCACGTTTAATTATAATAATAATAATAATGGTAATAAAATTTTTAATAAATAATATTGATGGTTAAGGTATTAGTTTTGTAAAACCCTATTATTATTTATAAATTACAAAATTAAATTAAATTTAAAATTTAAACATGATTGTTTAGTGGTTTAACTTGGATTTAATTTATATAAATCATATTAATAGTGACCGTTATAAATTAAAATAAACAATTATAAAGATAGATAAGATGACGATAATCATAATAATAATAATTATTATTATTATAATAATAATAATAATAAAATAATAATAATAATAATAATAATAATAATAATAAAAATAATTATAAAAATAATAAATATAATAATAATAATAATCAACGGATTGTGTTTTGAATCATTAATATGTTAAAAAATAATGGTTAATACTCGTATTCTTGAGAAACGACATGAAAAATATGGAACATTCAAATCAATTCCGTTTTAATTGTCAGTTATGTTTACATATAATTAAGCCTAACAATGACGAAACACGCCATTCCCATAAACTTTAATAAAACTTCTAGAAAACAAACCTTTTCTTTTGCGTTAATTATATGTTTAAAAAATTGCGTAGATTTTCACGGTTGTTAGCAATATGTTTTTTAGGAACTTTGGAAAATCCGTGTAACTCGTCTTTCTGGACCAACATTTCGGAGATCGTTGCAGTCTTCATTTTCAGGGTCACGACGGGTCACACAAAGACGAGGATTTTCTCAAGATCCCAAAAAACTTTGTGTACATGTTATGTTATAACAAAGTGTTTTTGTAATGTTTGTATTCAAACAAGTGGACTAACTAACTTACTAGCCATCACGCCGTCTCGCCAAAGGGGTAGGCAGAAAGAATGCACTGCCACACATTTCTTTCTTGACATATTTCTCTCGCTTCCTCAACATTCATACATCGGGTCATGCACGCGCGTCGATTTCTCTGACTCCTCATATGGCCGACATTCAATATATGATTGATTTGATCGTGCCACGTTTTCCTCGGTCTTCCTCTATTTCTGGTTCCATTTACATCGTTTACATATTTTTTTACCATTCTTTCTTCATTCATTCTTTCCATATGTCCAAACCATCTTAATGATCCTTTCATTATTTTGTTCATAACACCATCATTCGCATGTGGAATTGCTTGAATATTTGGAAAACTCTGTCATCATACAAATAATGAACCATTATTGAATATAATAACTTTGCATTATTTGCTTCCAAAGGAGTTTTCAAAATAACGGTTAACTTTAAAGCCAACTATGACAATAACACAGTTTCTATTGTCTACCGTAGAAATTTACGTAAGCTTGACAGAGACTGTCTCTTCTCACGGATTTCGTTAACGTCTAAAATGTGTGAAGCGAACGTCGGTTTTGCATTTTCCTTGACGTTATTCCGCATATTTCACGAGACGTTGAAATTTTCCCAGGAGCATCTTTACGAGCTGGAATTCCACGAGATAAATGGTAAGTTTTTTTTTTAACATACGTATACATGTTTTTTAAATGTACTTTGTTTCTGTAAGTGTGAAAGCATGTTAACATTATATTTTTTGATAAGAAAACGCGAAACAAATAAATCAGACATATGAAATACGTAATTATCTGGGCGCCGCATGAGGTTCGATATTCCCTGATGGTGGAGAGGGTGCAGAAGAATTTTCTGCGTTACCTCTATATGAGGGAGTATGGATATTACCGTGGCTCTTTCCGACTGATTTCTTGATAGGGATGCTGGGCTACCAGTCACTCGAGAGGAGATAAGACATTCACTTGGGTGTTCACTTCTTTCGACCGATAGGCGGTTGTATACACAACTCAGAAATCCTGAGTGATGTAGGTCTGTACGTCCCTAATAATTATCTTCGACAAAGGCACGATGCAGAACCAACTGCATCCACCGTAATGTAATGCCGGTAAGTAGAGTAATATCTTTGCTAAATCGTATCTCCTCGGAGTTTCACGTATTTTGATATAGTCTGGCTCACCTGAGGAAACACTGTCCTTATTTTAATTGAATATTCATTTTATTAATTTGTCATGTATCTTATGTTTCTCGCTCTTTTTATTATTTTATATTGTTTTAATTATTGTGTATCTTCAAAGTGTATCCTGAGTGTATCGGAAAATAATTCTGTAATGCTTAGGATATATATATCAAAATAAATAAATAAAATGAAATGAAATAATCTTATTATTCTTCTTATTTTAATATATCTGACGATCTGTTACACAGAATCATGCCTCCTATAATGATGAGGACCAGCTGTCCTTCCATCTTTTATATGGTCTTTCAGGTGGACGTAGTCCGGAGGGGAATTCGTATGCGTTTGTATACGCGAGTCTGTCATTATGCATTCTGGCTACATGGTCCCTCCAGTATCTGCTTCTGGATTTACTCCACCAAACAATATCCGCTATTTTTTTAATATATACATATACTTGTATACGAATACTGGATTTCATTCATTGCGGATTATCAATTCATGATTTAATTGTATCTCAGTAGAGACGAAGATGCAAATTGGAAACTGAATATGGTTGATCAAGGTGTTTACAGGACTTATGACCTGTCATTGGTTGGGTTAAGCGCACGCTTTATGTAATTACAACATTCCCCATTCCACTTGTGGAGCTAGTGTAGGACTTTGACATATATACAACTTCCTAAAAAATTTGTCAGACATGGTCAAAAAGAAAGGAGGAATGGGGAATGTTGTAATTACATAAAGCGTGCGCTTAACCCAACCAATGACAGGTCATAAGTCCTGTAAACACCTTGATCAACCATATTCAGTTTACAATTTGCATCTTCGTCTCTATTGAGATTCAATTAAAATATCCTCTATTTCGCAGTTTTTCTTATATCTTTGTTTTGGATACGATCTCGGAGATTTTTTCCCGTAATAGATATTAGGACCTTCATCTCAGACGTTATTGGCATACCCTTGTTTCGTACAGTGTCGGTCCGCGTCTCTACAGCATACGTCATGGTAGGTTGCACACATGTCTTATAAATTTGTACCGTGTTATCAATACGCATGTGCTTGTTCTTCCAGACCAGATTCTTCAGACACCCTGACACAGCAGAGGCTTTACTGACTTGTTCTCGTACTTCGGTATAAAGGTCATTATGGCTGCAGATCTCTACTCCCAAATATCTGAAACTCATTACTTGTTCCATAGGTATATCATTTACAGTCAGCTTACATCTTGTAGGCTATCTAGATATAGTAAGACTTTTTGTTTTGCTGACTGATATAGCCATATTTACATACTGAAGAAAATTAAGCATTCGAATTAAATTTAGCATTAACTATTTTTAAATGATATTCTTTCATAATATTTGAATTTGGAATATAAATAAGATTAGTATTTTTGTAAAACTACGAGTATCATATTATCTAAAATAATTTATACAATCAAATATTAAGCTTTTTATGTAGTTTTAAAACTTTTTTTCTGAATATTAATTCATTATTCCTACTTAAATTAATAAATGTTTTCCAAATAGCAATCGTCCATCGATATCAATAATTCTGACGAAACCACTTTAAAAAATATATACTTCTTCTTCGATTGCCCTCCCATAAGAGCCTTAAAATAAATATTTACCACTGTAGTCTCTTAATCACCTTTTCTATGGATTTAAAACAATTGAAATTAATTATGTTTTACAATGCTCATTTTTCTTATAGATTACTCAATATATATAACATTAAGGTTGTCTTGCGTCAAATAATAAATTCATGATATGTTGGAAAGGCACTCTCCATAAGAGTTCCAGAGTTAGTAAGTGGGAGAATTGCTTACAGCCTACACTCTCCCGGCAATTAGATTAGGAAGAACACAAAACAGTGAAGAAACCGCAATAAAAGCATACATCCACCCCAAGGATCAGTTTACAGGACTGGGCTACCCACACGACTTGACCACTCTGAGATATACGAGGGGGCGGTGCAGGGGTGGTACAATTACGTATAAGCTTCGCCTGAAAAACTTTTAAAAGGCTGTATAATAAGTAGTATCACGTTAAAACGTAATTGTTTTGAAACCATACTATGATACTCACTAAGACATTACAAATTAAATATCTAATTTCAATTTTTTTTTTAATTTCATTAGATATGTTTTATTGTATGGATGTGAAACGTGGACGTTAAAAGTCAACTCAATGAACAGATTAGAAGCATTTAAAATGTGGGTCTATCGCCGAATGCTCAGAATTCCCTGGACAAACGTGTTTACCAATACTGAAGTCCTGAGGCGAACTAGAGTTGACAGGGAGCTGTTGTCAACTATCAAGGTTCAGAAGATTTTACATCTGAGTGTGCTGCGTGGGGAGAAATACCACCTTCTCCAACTGATATTGGAAGGAGAAATTGAGGGATGCCGAGGGTTTGGTAAGATATGGATTTCCTAGCTTCTAAACACAAGAGAGTGGACCAACATCCAGCATCCAAGTATGGAGGAGCTGTTCCGAGCGGCGCAGGACAGGGACAGGTTCGCCGAGGTGATCATCAATGTTGGAGGGGTCCGACAGGGCACTTGAAGAAGAAGAAGAATTAGATACCTTCTGTATTCAATTAATTTACAGTATTGATTTTGAATAACTTTATGAAAACATTATGATTTTAGAGCACATTTGTATACTTTTCACAAAAATGTTTCGAAACACAGAAGCCTCACCCCTTAAAGTTTAAATTTCTACACTGAGAAAGTGCTTATAAATTCTGAAACATCTTTGTGAAAAGTGCAAAAAAATTTTGGGAATATATAATGTTTTCAAAAAGTTATTGAAATGTGAATCCACAACACAAAGTGATGCCGAATATAGAAATAATATAATATTGATCATCCAATTTACACCGTTTTTCCGGAAAGTTAAACTAAGAAGATAAACTGCCACACTGTTTTATTATGTGCACACCATCATAACGACCCTATATTATTTTATTTGGGACGCATTAATATGTCTTATGTTCCTATATTACTTCTTCGTTCGATATTCTATCATACATTATTTTCCGCACATTATTTTTGTGATCTCAATTTCTAAGGCATTTATCTCACTTTCATATTTCTTCTGCCAATACCACGGTTCACATTCATAAATTAGAGTTTGCACTAGAACTCAATTTTGCACTGCCATCTTTGCTTCAGTCAATAAATTGATATTTGGAGTGATACAAGAAATGGAAAAATATGTTTATTATTGCGATGATACCTGATAATTTGTTTTTCGAAATTTTAAATTTGATGATATTTACAACATCTATTTAAGTGAAAAAAAAAATCATCCTATAGCAAAATAGTATTTTTTTACAATATCCATGAATACGATAAAAATCTAAACATTTAAATTTGTTATCATACGAAGGTAAAATACATTTAATGGTACCGATAATTAAAAAATTAAAAATACGTTTCCTCCATAAATATCATAATTTTTTTAGTTTGAAACATTTAAAAAACATCACGAACCTTTCCAGGAATTTGTACATATTATGTTCGCAAGGATAGTAAAATACTGCTTAAGCAATCTGTTTTTTCTCACGTTGGTAACAACAAACAAGTACCCGCCTACACGCTTAAACTCCTATCTTTGGACAGGGGATATGCGAATCATTAGATATTCATCGAATAAATAAAATTATTCTTAAGAGCTTCAGTTGGGATCACAAGGAATCAAAACAGATCAAACATATTGTAAAATGAATATCATGTTCGATGATAATTTTGTACGGGAAAAATAAATATTTCTGTTTATCAACAAGAAACAGAATAATGAAAAGATTATCTAATGATTTGGACACACGGAAAAAATTTATATAAACATAATGGTAAAGAAAGTAGTATTAACGATGTAAACTGAAATTAAAACAGAAGTACCAATTAGAAATAGTACCTATGATAGATGTAGAAGATATTTTTTTATATTTGGACAGTTACGGAGAGGCAGTTAACTTCTTTCCTCTCCCTTATTAATTCCTTCTTTGAACACAAGTTTGTATGATGCCATCCATTTAGATACGGCATCAATGCAGTTGACAGTTATTAATGTAAAATGTTTAGTGTCATGGGAGTTGTAGAAAAATAAAATTGCTGATCATCAGCAGAAGGCCAAAAGATTTGGCGACGTCTTTCTTAAACATGTTAAATAAAATGGGTCCTAGTTCGTAACCTTGTGGTACACCAGATTTGATATAAATAAATGAGGATTTTATTACCTGCAAGCTGCAGAGCATGTGAATGATCCAACAGATATGAGTTTAGTCAGTCTATGGCATTTTCTCTTAAACCGTACGTGATCGCTAATCGTTTGATAAATCATATACTAACCATGTTGGATGAATGTTACTCTAAATAAAATATATCGCAAAATTTCTAGAACAACTCTAGACATGCAGAAGCCCTCTTCATTGTAGAACTTTCATTATTCTAAAAAATAATTAATTGAATAAACACTGAGGAAGGGCTTCTGTGTCCCGAAACATGTTGTATGAAAAGTATGAAAGAGTGTCGTGAAAATACACTGTTTTCAAAAAAATATTCAAATAAAAATCCTTAAGACAAAATGATGGCGATTGAATAGAGAAGAAATTACATTTCTAATTGGAATCTCTCTCTCTCTCTCTCTCTCTGGTTTCAATCCTGGGATTGGTTTGCAGCAATTTCCTCTATTCTTCTCTTCCATTCTTCCCTGTTTTGTGCGGCTCTTTTGAATTCTGCATATGATGAGCAACGCACGTCCACCAACAGGTCCTCCAGGTATTGGAGTTATACATAATTTTTCAAGAAACAATTAATAAATATTATTTTTAACGATTAATTGTATCTCAATACAGACGAAGATGTAAATTTTTTTTGGAAACAGAATATGGTAGTCGAGGATGATAATAGATACATATCTTAATAGATGGCGCTTGTGTAGAATGACCTAAAAAATGTGAAGTTATTTAAAATAGTAGCATATAAACAAGTTCCAAAAATTTGTCAGACGTGGTGGTTGTAAGAAGGGCGCAATGGGGAATATTGTTAACATAAAGTGATCACTTAACCCAACCAATGACAGGTCACAAGTCCTGTAAACGCCTCGATTAGCATATTCTGTTTGAAAAAAAAAATTACATCTTCGTCTCTGTTGAGATACAATTAATGCTTAAAAATGATTAACCCGCAATGGGTAAAAATCCAGTATTTATCTACAAGTATTTGTATACATTAAAAACTAACTAACCGTCTCCCCAGAGGGGTGGGCAGAAAGAATGGAACACCACACTGTTCTGTCCTGACATACTTCTCTCGCTTTCTCTACATTCATACATATTGTCATGCACGCACGTCGATTTCTCCGACTCCTCACGTGACCGACATTCAATATTTGATTGATTTGATCGTGCCACGTTTTCCTCGGCCTTTCTCTATTTTTAGCTCCGTTCACGCCGTTAACATATACCTTCTTTACCATTCTGTCTCCACTCATTCTTTCCATGTGTCCAAACTATCTTAATGACCCTTTCCTTATTTTGTTCATAACACATTAATTCGCACCACATTCACTTCTTAAACTTGCATTTGTCACTCTATCATATACAGATTTGGCACACATTCGTCTTAGAGATCTCATTTCTACTGCATGTATTCTACTTTCAGCCTTTTTTTGCCAATTCCATGCTTCGCTTCCATACATAAGGGTCGGTAGAAGAACACCATTGTGCACTGCCATTCTAGCTTTTTTGGATAGGTTTTTGTTTGCGATGACAAATTTAAGTGCACCATTGTTGCCTGCCCCAACCCTTTTTTAAATATCCCTCTCCACTCGCCCATCTCTTGTAAACATTCTTCCTAAATACACGAACTCAAATACTTGTTCCAAATTTTCACCATTAACGCTAATGTTGCAGACTATCATGGTTTCTTCTTTTTCAAAACCTTGGACTTATTAACATTCATCATCAGATCATTTCACATGCATACAATTCACTAAGACTTGTAGTTCATGCTCGTTGTCTGCAAGTAGGACAGCGTCATCCGCATACAAGAGACAGCTTACTGACACTCCGCTCATTTTGGCACCTATCCAACCCTTTCAGCTCTTTCATACAATTTTCCATATACAGATTAAATAACCACGGGGACATTACGCAACCCTGTTTGACACCTTTATTGATATCAAACCAGGCTGATCTAAGATCTCCATTCACTCTGACACTAGCAGTGCTTTCCGTGTATAGCGACTTAATTGCCGTGATCAGTTTTGTACTTATTCCATATCCTGACAATATTTTCCACAACTTTTCTCTTTTTGTAAGTCGACAAACGCACAGAAAAGTTTGCGATTTTTGGCCAGAAACTTTTCTGTCAATGTACGAAGTCCAAAAATTTGATCCATACATCCTCTGCCATTCATAAAGGCACCTTGCACATCCCAAACTTTGTCACTCGTCAATTTTCTTACTCTTTCTATTAAAATTCTGCCATAGACTTTACCAACGACACTCAAAAGACTAATAGCTCTGTGGTTTCCACATTCCATACGCGATCCTTTTCCTTTGTACAGGGGCATAATTAATATACTCGTATATATATATATATATATATATATATATATATATATATATATATATATATATATATATATATATATATATATATATATATATATATATATATATATATATATATATATATATATATATATATATATATATATATATATATATATATATATATATATATATATATATATATATATATATATATATATATATATATATATATATATATATATATATATATATATATATATATATATATATATATATATATATATATATATATATATATATATATATATATATATATATATATATATATATATATATATATATATATATATATATATATATATATATATATATATATATATATATATATATATATATTATTTTGTATAATCATGTGACTATATGTAGGCAGGTAAAAAGGAGAATAGTCTCGTTCGCTCTGTTTGTTGTATAAGACAAAAGAGGAAAACGGTGTTAAATTCACTTAGAACGACTCCCCGCTAATGTTTTATCCTTATTTCGGACGTGGAACACACGCAGCTGGCCCGCAAAAAGTTTGACGAAAAACTCCCCTAAGTACGCGCTACTCCTGGGAACTGTGAGCGATTTTTAGCGAAGTTTTGTTGTTTTTTTCCTTAATTTAACTTCCATCAAGTTGCCGGAGCGATTCGCGGGTCGGGGCATTGTTCTGCTTATGACGATGATAAATCGTTTTAAATTGATGCTGTAATTTGTATCCTAACCGCGGTGTTTGCTGTAAGTACACACTAAATATTCGCCTTCAGAAAATTGAGTCTCACTACAAAAACACCTTTTAAAATCGCTTAGAAGACGACGTGTTGAGTTGTTTACCCTAATTTTTCTCTTCGTAATGAATACAAATATTTGAATAACTTTTGAAATATATTGCATATTACACTTGTCATAAAACAGAGTTTGGATGTTTCTAATCCTTCTTCAGTGTACTTTATTTTCATCAGACAATCACACTGCCATTGTCGGGAATCAAACCCGGAACCTTCGGCGTGGCAGTCGTAGCAATTGCCACTCGGCCACGAAGGACGTCAAAACACGATTGTATTAAAAATATTTTAAATAAAATGATAAATGTGAGAGAATTTCATTTTCTTTATTAAGTTTATTTAATTGGTTAGAATTAAAAAAAATTATCTAAAATATTATATTTGAAATACGTATAATTTATGTTAACGATGTAAATGGAGCTAGAAATAGCGCAAGACCGAGGAAAACGTGGCACGATCAAATAAATTAAATATTGAATATCGCCCGCTTGAAGAGTCAGAAAAAACGACTTGAGTGCTTGACACGATGTATGAATGTTGTAATGTTGAGGACAAAAGTATGTCAGTAAAGAAAAGTTTTAAAGTCCATTATTTCTAAAAAATATATTCCGAATTAATAATTGATCAAAGCTTTTATTTCGAAAAGCAATTTTATGAATACTTCTTATTTTTCTAGTACATGTCAAATCCTTCACCGTTGGAGATCACTGCAGCGAAAGCATCTCTGTCCTGCGCTACATGAAGCAAGTTCTTATTTCCGCTGATTACTGTCCGCCGTGCCTCTTTCTTGCCCATAAACATCAGCCGAAATTCTTCTTAAAAACATATTTTCATAACATAATACAACGCGAATGTTTTCCTAATTTAACACAGGCAAAGATTTTGGTTGGTACATATTTACTCCTGCGAGAGAAAGCAAGCCCTTAGGACATGAAAATAAAGTAGTATAAAATACCTAGCCTAACGGTAATTGGTGAGGTTTTCATGTATTGGAAAGCCTGAAGGGATAGCCGCCACAGAGGGAAAAAGACATAAGGGGAGAAATGGGCGTCAATATAAGCGTAGCTTTGCAAATAAGGACATTTCAGGAAATAAAGAAATCCGTGCCCAGAGAAAACCACCGCAGCTCAAAAACACTTAATAGTAAAAAACATATAAATTTTAAATAATGTGAACAATGAGACCAATTTTAATAAAAATTTTAAACTTAATGAATAAATACAACAATAAATGCACAAAACTTGAACATAGCTATTTGTTATTTTTATGAGTATATCGCGACAGCTGTTTTGCCAACCTAGGTTTTTAATAATCAATACGAATGAACACGTAAGTTTTCCAAAAGTTTTATTATATTTTATGGGAATGACATGACACCTTCTAAGGCATTATCAAATGTGACGAAACTTCAAGTCGTTGCAGTTTATACGAGTATTCACTATTACATCGAGCAGAATATGGTAATTAACGAAAATATGTGACTTTATACATTTATAACTATAATAATAATTTGAATAATTTCTTAAATATTTTTTTTAAGTTCTTTCTGGTGTTTGATTGCTTTAAGTCCCTTATTGCAGCTAATTTAAAAAAAAACGGTGGATGCGAGTAACATAAATCTAATAATCACAAAAGTCCGGATCGTCCATGTCAACAAGTGCACCATCTAAAATGAACATTATGTGTTAATATATTTTTATTTCGTTATTTTATTTTATTTTATATCATTGTATTTTATATGATTTATTTTAGATTTATTTTGTGGATGTTGGACGATCGAAGTGTGCCTGGGAGATGCCTATTGGTGGCGATGAGGTTCGCGACCCATCACACCACGTCTCCCGCGGAGCGAAAAGAGAAGGATGGAGTGCCGCATCGGTTTAAATGTGACAGTCCATTCTTTCTGCCTGCCCTTTCAAGGAGACGGCGTGATGGTTGGTTAGTTAGTTGTTCAAAAAAGAGTTACTGGCATTTACTAATGGATTCGGACGACAAACGTGGGAAAAGAAAGAAACCGGATTTGTTCTTTCGATTTACACTTTACTTTGTATTTAATATAAACAAAATAAAAGATTTGAAAGGTTTTGTTTATTTGGGTAGAATAAACGTGGGGAACATTCTTAATAATTTGCCCGACCTTTTCTTTTATATAATGCGAAAGAGATAATAAAATGGGGTATTTTCATAAAAAAAACTTATTACTATTTTAAAATTGTATGTGTTTAATAAACTTTACCCATGATATTTAAAACAAATCTATTTATATAGAAATGTCAACTAAGCTATAATGGAGTTCAATACATTGTTTGTTTCTAAAAAAAAAAGTTGTTATTAGAAATTTCATGTCAATATTAAAAATAAATAAAATAATGTAAAAAACATATAATTAAATAATACAATATTACTTTACATCTTCCACATTTGTCTTTATTTCGACAACGAGCCTGGCGAAACCGGTCGCTGTAGAAATAAAAACAAATGTGGAAGTATTATAGTTATAAAAAACATCGTTTAATTTAATTATTATTTAAAATGAACTTCCATCAAGAGATTTCAGTTCAATCATTTGATTATCGTAAAATATATATTTTTAAAATTTATATTTAATTAAATTCCTTCTGATGTTTGTGCCTTCGACCGGTTTCGGCAGCTCGCTGCCATCTTCTGGAAGAAGGTTATAGCACTAGAAGATGGCAGCAAGCTGCCGGAACCGGTCCGAGACACAAACATTAGTGGATTTTAACTACATATATTTTTTTTAATGATTTTTTTAACTATTTTTTTATTTTCATTAAATATGTTTAATTTATTATGAAATAATATAATAAAAATATTTATAAAACAACTTCTTATTTAACCGCGGTATGGTTATTATAATTGATAACATCAGTTGTGATACTGCCCTGGTGAAGCTTAGATCCAAGCAAAACTAGTTGGTATCAATTATAATAACCATACCGTGGTTAAATATAAAGCATTTAATTAATTTTATATATAATATTTAATATTTCTAACCACAAATTGAGTGCTTTATATGAAAAAATAATATTAAATTCAAATCAATCTAACCTGACAAAATGTCGGTGATATTATTTTTACTCGTGTGTACTTATATATTCTTCTTCTCTTCTCCTTTTAGACCTTTGGTCTGTTCCTGTAGTCAGGCTGGCCTCTCTTGGGAAGTCTCCCAGCTATCCCTCCATCTCTTTGGCTATCTTCCGGGGGGACGGTATCCAACAGGAATCTGATGCTCCAAAACGCATGGGATCCATCCTTTTCACGTGCTCATTTCAGTATATTCTGCATTGTCTGCCCATCTTACGATATCTTACACCTTGTAGATTTCGCGGATAGCCGTGTTCCTCACCCTATCTCTAAGAGTCTTTACTGCTATTGTTCACAGCGTCCGCATACCTGCCACCCGCAGTTAAGCCTTCGTTATTATGGTATTCGCTCTGGTCTCAATGCTATATGTCAGTATAGACCTTAAGCAGGTTTTGTATATTCTCACTGAAGTGTACTTACTGAATATGAAAATAATGAATTTGGGAAAGTTAACTGCATTTGTAATACTTTTAACTTTTAAAGTGTTAACAAGATAATGAACTGGTCATTAAGATGGATTACAAAATTTTAAATCAACGAACTAACCTACCATCTTTCTGAAAGGGTAAGCAGAAAGAATGGACTGCCACACTTTTCTTTCCTGACATATTTCTCTCGATTCCTCAACATTCACACATCGTGCGTGCATGCACGAACTACTATTTCTTCTTACATGGCCGACATTCATAATGATTTATTTGACCATTTCGTGACATTTTCCTCGGTTTTCCTCTATTTCTAGTTCTATTAACATTGTCATCATATACTTTTTTACAATTCTTTCTTCATTCATTATTTTCATGGTCCAAACCATCTCAATGTTCCTTTTATTATTTTGTTCATAACACTTTCATCTGCACTGCATTCATTTTTATATTTTCATTTAACACATCATATACAGTTTTTCCACACATTTGTCTAAGAAAGCTCATTTTAACTGCATGTTTTCTACTTTTATCTTTCTTTAGCCAGTGCCATGGTTTGCTTCCAGATATAAGAGTCGATATAATAACACCATTGTGTACTACCATTTTAGTTTTTTAAATATAATAAATTATCAATATTGAATACCAGAAAGAGCTTTTACTTGTATTTTAACGCTACGGACTTAGATAAATGGTTATCAGAATATTTTATACAACGCATATTCAAACTACTCACGGCTTAGTATATAAAAGTTCAAAGTCAGTCTATGTTATCTGCTGTAGCCTCCCCGTAATGCAATATTAATGTATTTCAAAGCGGCTTACCAAGGCACTCCCGCTGCATTTTCCCGATAAGAAGTTCTTACAATAACTGTAAACGAATATGCATCTTACATTAATCTTATTTCCAGAGATGCTGACCTACTTATTAACTTTAAATTTATTCTAAGATCATAAAAAACGAATTAAAATAATATAACAACGAATATACATTCTTGACATGCTATAATTTTCTTTTGTATTAATTAGGTGTTACTTATTATTGTAAAAAAAACGGCTGATTGACATATCATTCATTTTTGCACCACCGTTTATACCATCTAATTATTTCATACACTTGTCCATGTATAGATTAAACATCCACAGGGACATTACACAGTCCTAAATTACTATTAATTTAGAACAATTCCAAAAACCTGAATAACTATTAATTTAGATAATAAGTTAATGAGTTTGATTACCAATAATTCTTGTTTCTTTCTAATAAAACAAACGGACATTACAATGGAAACGCAATTGTTTTGTTGGTTTAACAGAGATTTTTTACAAAGGTTTGAGAATGCTCTCGCAAGGCAAAAATAATTGTCACTAATACTGATATAAAATTTAAATCTTTGGTATCAATATTGCACCTGACAAGCATTTTTATTAGGTCACTATTATATATTATGTGTGTGTCTGTTTTATTGTACGGATGTGAAACGTGGACCTTGAATGTTAACTCAATGAACAGACTCGAAGCATTTGAAATGTGGCTACATCGCCGAATGCTCAGAGCTCCCTCGACAGACATGGTTACCAATACCGAAGTCCTGAGGCGTGCTAGAGTTGACAGGGAACTGTTATCAACTATCAAGGTTCGAAAGATCTCACATCTAGGTCATCTAGGAAAAGTACCACCTTCTCCAACTGATATTGGAGGAGAAAATTGAGACAAGCCGAGGGCCTGGTAGGAGACAAATGTCCTGGCTGCGAAAAGTGAGGTAGTGGACCGGCATCCGAAGTGTGGAGGACCTGCTCCGAGCGGCGCAGGACAGGTATAGGTTCGCCGAGGTGATCACCAACGTTGGGGGGACCCGACAGGGCACTTGAAGAAGAAGAATAATATTGATAAAAATAACAATTTAATTAGAACCAAGAAAACAATCACGTTAATATAATAATTTATAATGGAGTGTTACAAAATAAAAAAACACAATAATCAAAGTACGCACATTATTCCATACACTAGATTATCTCATGTAAACAATTCAACCATTGATTTTTTTAAATGCGCCTTGGCATGTCTCGTAAAATGTTCCTTTAGAAATAGAAAAGAATTTAGCCTAGAATACATACCCTCACACAAAGCAAGCATTTCAAATACAATATCTTCTACCGATTCACAAAAAAATCGCTTTCAATCGAGCATGAAGTAATTGTTCCATGACGTGTTCTTAAAGCGATTTTGTCGAAACTTATTGTACCAACGCAGGAAAAAAACATGACTGGAAAAACGTAGAAAGCAAGTTAAATGTAACGTGCTCGAGGTAACTTTGAAACATTATCCATTTTCTGTTCGGTTTGACCCATCAAATGGGACAATCGCTTGGTACGTACTATTCGGCTTTTCGCGTACAGTCTGCACAAATAATTTCAACACAGATTAAAAGATTTTTTTTATGACAATTAGCCATGAAATGTCGCGACACAACTCGCATTAAATAATAATTAAATAAAACGATATATTTTTTTACTACTTCCACTTTTGTCTTTATTTCGACAGCATTAGTAGTTCATAGTGTCACCGGTATGTCGCTGGCGTCGACAGACTGGTGACACTATTGCAAACCTAGTCCTTTATATACATACAGATCAGGGGTGGTATACATGATACTATACAAAAATAGTCTTCAAATATTTATGTAAAATTAATTGAATTTAACTATTGGTATTACAGGTAATAAAGAAGATTCATATTCTATACAATGGATTTAAAATTTTATTAAAGCTTACATATTACGTTCGAAAAAATGGTACTTTTGTTGTTATTGTTACAGAATTTCAATATAATATGTTATAAAGTAATAATTAAATAAAAAAATGTTTTTTAACTAATTATACAGAGTGTTTTGGCCAAAACAATGAATTATTCTGTTGTGTTTGTAGTCTGCCAATTTTACAACGGAAAATATTTCTACGTATCCGTCTGTACCTTCATGTCCCAAAAGTGTAATCGGACGCTTTCGTGATCCAGGTTCGGCCACTCCCAATCGGATGAGAGCCGATTCAATAAAACATTACATCTGACTTGCGGTTATACTTTCATCTATGCTGTATCACCTCACGTCCATTCTTCTTTATTTCTCGCCTCAAATTCAATAATCGAAGGTCAGAAATTAGGTCAAATACAACTTCAAAGAAAGGTTTTCGGTTAAAGTAAGCTTGAAATTACACAAAAAATGTATGTAACTAATTAACCATCATGCCGTCTCCCCGTACGGGTAAGCAAAAAAAATGGACTGCCACACTGTTTTTCCTGAAATACTTATCTCGCTTCCTCAATATTAAAACAACGTGTTATGCACGCACGTCGATTTCTCCGAATTCTCACGTGGCTGAATTTCAATATTTGATTTGAACTGTTAAATTTAAAAAAACTAAGATAACATATTATTGTAACACCTGATGATGTCAACATAGGTTGACGAAACAGCTGTCGTGATAAATAAAAATACAATTGTGAAATAATAAAGAAATACATACTACACACCCGTTTGTTGTCTGCAAGTAGCACAGGGTTGTCCGCATACAACAACAGCTGACTGACACACCATTCATTTTTGCACCAGCATCCAACCCTTTTAGCTCTTTCATATATAAATAAAATGAATAGTTAAAGAGTAAATGTAACGATTTAAAACGAACTAATAGGAAAACGTGGCACGATCAAATAAATAAAATATTAAATAGTCCATTGTCTTGGCCGAAACACTATGATACTTCAACATTATAAACTGTTAATCAATATAATAAATAAAAATTGTGATACATAAATACAGAGTTTTATTTTTTAACATTTTTTTAATGAATGTTGAGGAGCAAAATATTTTAATACGAATTAAATCAAATCATGATGGAATACAGATCGACGAAATTAGGAAGAAATGTAAGACAGATGATTGCATAGTAAATAAATGAAAAAAAGGATCCCTCGACGGTTTGGACATATGGAACGAATGGACGAGAGAAGAATGGTAAGAATGTTGTATACAAGCAGTGTGAGTGGAAAGAGAAGTCGTGGAAGACTAAAGAAAACATGGCATGACCCAATTAATCAAATACTGAAAGGCGGCTACATTCGTTGTCGGAAAAATCGACGAACGTGCATGTTACGATATATGAATATAGAGGAATCAAAAGAAGTAGATCAGTACAGAATGTTATGGCGGTATTTCTTCTCTGCCTACCCCTCCCGGGAACTAGCGTGATGATTAGTTAGTTAGTTAGTATTCCTAAGTGTTTATTTTTATTAATCTAAATAAATTTGTTTTAAAGAACTTTACTAATTTAAATTCGGTAGTCAAGGGAGTAAACAAGAAAAATATAAAAATCGCAAACGTTTCAAATTATTATAAAAAAAAGCTTTAGGTGTAATATTTTTTTATTATAAGTATTGCCTTCAAGTAAATGAAAAATACTTTAATTTAAGTCTTCAAAATTTCCGTTAATATTTTAAAAGCGATAATTTAAACCTTGAGTCGCGGTGCTAAAATACGCTAAAAAAGGAAAATAAATACTTTCAATCAATCTCGTATAAAGCTGCTGTTGGCAGAAATATTTTTTTCTATTTACTCACTTAACCCTTAACGTACCGTGTTCAAAACAAAACGCTCGCTCCCATGTGGTCAATTCAGTTTACCGCTAACTATATCTAAATATCAAGCATATGACTCGATATATCAAAATTTAATTTATGTCATCTTGTAGGGAATTTCATTAGGAATAGATCGATATCTATAACATACATGGATTATTTGAAAAACATATCATTATTAATTTTTTCTGGAACCATGCGATTTCTGATATGGAATGCGTCACAGCATACGAGCAACTGGACACCAAGTATAAACTTGTCTCGCCGCGCCGCGGCCGGCGGGGCGAGACTTTACGAGATTTTATGTATGATAAAGGCACCTAGGCAAAATGTATAGTACGTTCAAGACAACGAGTACGTATTAATATTTGTCCCTTTTGGTAAAGTGTTAATATTTTCACAGTTCTGATATTATTAAGTTGCATGCTGCGTTTCCGTCCACAGTCGGTATTATTACGTACCTATTAGAAAAGGCCAAACATATAATTTGTAATACGTTCAAAACAGCGAGTAAGTATTTGTCACTTTTGATAAAGTTGTAAATATTAGCAAAACAAATTCTACCTTAACACGAATGAAGGTGAGGGCAGTCTTAGAAAATATTTTTTTTTGGGATGAAGGAAGTAATTTTTTGCTTTTTTTTTTATTACGAAATATTGAGAACACTTCAATGGAGGATTACAATTTTTTTTATAATATTAGGGTCCATATGTTTAAGAAAATCAACTTTAAATTGGCAGTGGAAACTCAATTGACCACATGGCAACGCGACGGTTAAAAAGCTTTAACTCGAAACCTTGTTATGAATTAGATTGAATGGAAATTAAAAATAATACTTATAAAAGTTCATAATAACTAGGTGCGTTCAAATATATAATATTAACTAACTAACTAACAAACCAGTTCCATGGAAGCGAAGCATGGAACTGGCTAAATAAGGAAGAAAGTAGAATAAATGCAGTAGAAATGAGATCTCTTAGACGAATGTGTGGATACTCTGTGTACGATAGAGTGTCGAATGAAAGTATAAGAAGTGAATGCGGTGCGAATGATGGTGTCATGAACAAAATACTGAAAGGATCATTAAGATGGTTTGGAAATATGGAAAGAATGAATGAAGAAAGAATGGTAAAAAATATATATGTTAATGATGTAAATGGAACCAGAAATAGAGGAAGACCGAGGAAAACGTGGCACGATCAAATAAATCAAATATTGAATGTCGGCCATGTGAGGAGTCAGAGAAATCGAGCGCGTGCATGACACGATGCGATGTATGAATGTTGAGGAAGCGAGAAAAATATTTCAGGAAAGAAAAGTGTGGCAGTCCATTCTTTCTGCCTACCCCTTCGGGGAGATGGCGTGATGGTTAGTTAGTTAGTTAGTTAATAAGTTATTATAATGCCGTTTTTCCGAATGGTTGGGCATAAAAGATGGGCCACCACACTTTTCTATCCTGAAATAACTCTCGGGCCTCTTCTACATGTACAACCTTGCAGTTAGGTCATGCCATCGTCTTCCTTGGCCTCGAATTCTTAATTTTCAACCATTCTTTCCCCATCCGTTCCATATGACCAAACGATCTTAGTTACTTTTTAAATTAAATTTTTCAATATTTATCTTTTTTTGTTGTTGTTAGACACATTTGTTTCACTGCTTAACTTAAATTAACTCTTCCAATATTTTCTGTCTTGGGCTATTTATTCTAGTTCAATCCTTATTTTGCCGATTTCATGCTTTACTTTCATAGTCGACGAAGAAAGCGAATTAAAAAAATGGATTTACATCTTTCTTCAAGAAACAGTCCATAATTTTTGGGTTACTTAATGTTTCTTGAACAATGATATAAATAAAACTCCATATGTAATAATTGAACACTAACTAACCATCACGCCGTCTCCCCGAAGGGTTATGCAGAAAGACTGGACTGCCACACTTTTCTTTCCTGACATATTTCTCTCGCTTCCTCAACATTCATAAATCGTATCATGCCCGCGCGTCGATTCTCTAACTCCTCACTCCTATTTTTTCTATTTCTAGTTCCATTTACACCGTTAACATATATTTTTTTAAGCATTTTTATTCCATTTATTCTTTCCATGTGTCCAAACCATCATAATAATCTTTTCATTATTTTGTTCATAAAAAACGTCTGTTTCCTAGAAGTTTTATTATAATTTATGGTAAAGACATGTTTCGCAATTTTAAGGCATTATAAATTGTTAACATTAATAATGAATCATTAAATGAAATTTGATAATGCCTTCGCAAAGCAAAACATGTCATTTATAAAAATTATATTAGAACATCTAGAAAACCGACGTTTTCAATCGAATTAATTAACTTTTACACTTTTTTAGTATCATTACAAGGGGTTTGTTTGATTGAAAGCTTATTTACATCTTCTTGGGATGCCACTTGAACATTTTTAATGTGGTAGTTTCCCGTTGTCCACATTTGTATACAGCAGGTTACTTGAACTCAACTACTGCAAACAACTTTTGAGCTATTGATTCACATGACATATGATAGATAGTTAATTTATCGCCATTTTATTATTACGAGAATTCTCCACCAGACCAAATATAGTGAGACAATCATACTGCCATCGCCAGAAATCGAACCTAGTCATAGCTATTGCTACTCTGCCGCGAATGTCGTCAAGGTTGTCGCTTTTACGTTTTTCGTAATTAAAAATTCGTGTTTTGATAGAAATTTGCTGAATATTATATATTATTAACTCTAACCTTCCTGAAAGCATGTTAGACCCGCATAATACCACAGGTATTATGTTCCTATATCGACCTCAAAATTTCCACATAATCTGCAAATTGAACGCTGTCGCCTGAACGAGTCAAAACCCTCATCACGCCGGAGTGTTTGAGTTCCCGTACAATAAAATCGGGCAAACAGTTGGCGACAATCTCGATTATTTATAGGTACTCAGGAAAGCAATTTCCCAGCATATAAAATCGACTGTTCGCAAGATTAATTATTTCATTTAATGGCCATGTGGGTATTTTAGACTCTCTAGTACACGCTTTATACCGTAACCTATTTTTATTTTATTTACTCTTTTCATTTTGGTTTGGAAATTTGGAACGAATTTCGTTACAAATAATATTTCCACTTAGTTTGTCTGACAATAATTATTCAATTTGTTAATTCATATATAATATAAATCATAAATACTCGTACTAATAAAAATAAATACTATTATTTTCGAACTAACTCCGGAGGGGTAGGCAGAAAGAATGGAACGCCACACTGTTCTGTCCTGACATACTTCTCTCGATTCCTCTACATTCATACATCTTGTCATGCACGCACGTTGATTTTTCGGACTCCTCACGTGACTGACATTCAATATTTGATTGATTTGATCGTGCCACATTTTCCTCGGCCTTCCTCTATTTCTAGCTCCGTTCACACCGTTTACTTACATCTTCTTTAGCATTCTGTCTTCACTCATTCTTTCCATGTGTCCAAACCATCTTAATGACCCTATCCTTATTTTGTTCATAACACTTTCATTCGCACCACATTCACTTAATATACTTGTATTTGTCACTCTATCATATACAGATTTGTCACACATTCGTCTTAGAGATCTCATTTCTTTTGCATTTATTAATGTTGGTGTGGGTTGCACCATCTTTATCATCCCTCCTTCTCTTGATCTTCCTCGCATCTTGCGGACAGTCAGTTTCCCGATGTGTTCAAGTTTCAACGTGTCATCTCGTAAGTTTCAATCTGTCATTATTTATTCGAGATTATCCTGAAAATTCGTATCCGGAACCCCTCATGTCCCAATAAGTCCAGATAAACGACGTTCTAATGTTATGTCATACAAAATAACGACACACTTTTTTATGGTTAAACTGTGGTAACTTAAAGAGAACGACGAAATAAGGAAGAAATGTAAGACAAATGATTTCATCATAAATAAAATTAAAATAGGATCCCAGAAATAGTTTGGATATGTCGAACGAATGAACGAGCGAAAAACGCTTAAAATGTTGTATACAACCAGTGTGAATAGAAAAAGAAACCATGGAAGACCAAGGAAAGCATAGCATAACCAAATTAATCAAATATCAAAAGGCGGCCATATTAGATGTCGGAAAAAGACGAATGTGCGTGTAACGATGAACAAATGTAAAGGAAACTCGAGAGGAGTATCAAGACTGAGGAGTGTGGCGGTTCGTTAACTTTGCCTAATTCTCCAGAAAAAATATGTGAAGGTTAATTAGTCAGTTTTTTTATTTTGTTTTATCTAATCAACTGGTTTCGCTCCCACCGAAGCTTCGTCAGGATTACAAAAATGAACTGAGTTTTCACACTGTCAAAACACGACCTAATTATACTCGTACAACGAAAATTTAAAAACCTTTTTTTTTAAGTGTTGCCATAAATCTTAAATATAGTTTAATATGTTTAGGGTTTTAGGAATGATTCGTTTAATAATAAAAATGTGTTTTTATTAAACAAACAAAAAAAAGTAACCATCACGCCGTTTTCCCGTAGGGGTAGACAGAGAGAATGGACCGCCACATTGAATCTAATCGTCTCAGATTTGGACATTTTAGTGTCAGTGAGGCAGTATTCGTAAAAAAAATATTACAGATTCTGGAAAGAGTACTGCCTCACTGACGTCGACATATTTGGGTTCCTTCTGATATGTATGATTTTTTGGTTTCATGTTGTTGTTTTGTCTTTGTCTTATCTTTGTAACACCGTTTTGTTTCCAAATGAGTCAGCTAAATGTTTTTCGTTACCTGTTTAAATGAATAAATAAATTAATCCATCCTGACTCACCTCTCTAGGTTCTTCCACATTCATACAAAGAGTCGACTTCTAACATGACCAACCATGTACTATGCACGATATAAACAACAATTGATATATGATTGGAATTTTTATAGGTCACTTACAATGTGTTTGTTAGCTATGAAAAATGATTAATTATAACAATAACAATGTTCGAGTATTGTGCTACTCTTTGCTGATATGAACCAAACGTGACTTCCACTTGAATTAGGAAATACTATAATCGTGTTAGAGAAAGCTCTCATTCAGCGTTACTATTTTGGTACGATTATAGTGCGATAGTATGCATGTAATTTAAAAATATCCGAATCACTATTCGCCAATACGACAAGCACGCAACACATTTTCGCGGTAGTCACGAAGTAAATATATTTAAAAAAAATCATACATGACAATCAAACAAACATATTTGTATGTTATAGATAGATAAATAAACAAAAACTCCATATAACAGATATGCGCATGCTGCGGTGGTCGGGAGGAGTCACATTGAAAGACAAGGTGCGCAACGAATACGTGAGGGGAAGTTTCAAGGTAGCCCCTATAAAACAAAAGTTGTCAGAAACAAGGCTCCGATGGTATATCAACGTGATGAGGAGACCTCACGACCGTGTCGTAAAAAAGTGTCTTTCCGTGGCTTGTAGGAGAGGGAGAGGAAGACCTCAAATTACCTGGCTGACGAATGTGCAGAGGTATATGAAGGCCCTAGGCCTTAAGGAGGAAGCTGCCAACGAAAGAAATACCTGGCGCCAAATGATAAGAAAAGCTGATTCCGAGTAACGGGAAGAGGCGAAGGGAAAGAAGAAGATGAAAAACAAACAAACAATACATCACACAATTTCTCCGCGGGGTAGGCAGAGAGAATGGAACGCCACACTACTCTATCTTGACACACCTCTGTAGTTTCCTCCGCATTCATTCAACGATTCATATACGCACGTCGAAACTTGCGACTTCTAACATGACCAACCTTTAAAATTTTATTCATTTGGTCATGGTCATATTTTCAACGGTCTACCTCGACTCCGTACTCTATGTACATTGTTAATGTATATTTTCTTAACCATTCTTTCTCCATCCATGTGCTCCGTATTTCTGAACCAATTCAGCAATCCTTTCATTATTTTCTTCTTAATACCTTATTCCTCTCCGCATCCCTTTCTTATATCAGCATTTGAGATTTTGTCATACATCGTTCTACCGTACATTCGTCTGAAGAACCTCATTTCTACCGCGTTTATTCAGCTCTCATCCTTCGTCTGCCATTTGGCTGGGACCAGAACTTTATTGTGAATGGCTATTTTCGCTTTCATTGATAAATTCTTGTTTCCAATAACTGTTCTTGTTTCGAACATGATTCTATACAAATTCCGCCATGCGGGTAAATTTGGAGACCAAAACTGTCGATAGTTTTTACGGGGTGGATATTTTTATTTTACACCCCCCGTACCCCGCTGGAAATGATACTTTTGCGGGTAAACGTTCGTTCGCAACGTTTTCCCAAACTGCGTGAAAAAAGGCACAACCACTTACGGAGATGGGCAAAAACAAACAGGCTCATATTTCTTGGAGGGACCTCCCTAATTTAACGTGGCCGTTTGAGAAAACTCCTGCCGGAAAATCGATACGTGTGGGAGTATATATATTTTCAGTGTCGTGAAGGAGACCACTGGTTTTTGTGTTATCGAGTTTACTCGATTGCGTTCCATTCAGATTGAGAAATGTTTGAAATATTTAATATATAATAATATTAATACACTTGTAAATTTGCATTTATCACCACTTTGTTATTTACAATAACTATCCGGTTTCGTTTATAGATATCTCCGACAGCGACAGCACAGATTGTTTAACCCACCGGTCGCCAGAATCAATCTACCTCTAGTGACACCGGTGAGAAGAGAAATTAGTCTGCTGAACGCGGTCTCCTCGGAGATAAAAGTCTTTCATATTAGTGAAGGTACATTCTGGGGACAAATAATCTCGACTTTAGAAAGTATCTTGTCTTCCTAATGTCGAACCATCTCTTGTGCGTTCCTGGTGCTATTTTCATTTCATTTTTTAAATTAAAATCACAGACGTATAATTCCAGATCG
The DNA here is from genome assembly GCA_022606425.2 of Lepidostoma basale. Lineage (NCBI taxonomy): Eukaryota > Metazoa > Arthropoda > Insecta > Trichoptera > Lepidostomatidae > Lepidostoma > Lepidostoma basale. Next base: position 118,582 of record JAHDVF020000534.1, on the reverse strand, counting down.
TTTGCAATTAAATTATAAGAATTTAAAAGAGAAGCATAAAAAAATAAAGATTAAGAATTAGAAAGAATCATAACATTGATATTGCATCCCTGAGGCAACTCACACTATCACGAAATATGTCGACCTCCGAGGCGACCCGATTAAGCAATAAAATTGCCCTACCCACAGGCTTAACCATTGGCAGGTTGATTCTGCAGCGCGGCAAATAAAACAATCTGTGCTGTCTTTGACGAAAGTAATTATCAAGGACAAATATACCTACATCACTTATGTTATGTTGTAAGCGTATAATATTTTACCTGTACTCAATAGATGCCTAAAACATTTATGATGTTTGCAATGTCTTTTGAGTAAACAAACTGATTTGATTTGATTTGTTCCTGCCACAGCTTCGTCAGGGGTTACAAAAGACACTAAATTGTTATTTTAAACACTAAACTGACGACCTTCGTAGTCCCGGTTTCGATTTCCGGCGTAGCAGTGTGATTGTCACACTGTCTATGGTTTGGTGTAGAATTCACGTGACAGTAAAATTGCTATTAGTTAGCTATCCGTCACATATCACGAGAATTAATATGATTTACCCTTTACATCGATTTGGTTCGCGCTGTTATGATGTAAAGAGCGATTCAATAAAATAATTTGAATAATAAATACAAAATCAGAGAACAACTAAATTTCTAAAAAAAAAAATATATAATGGATGGGAGAAAGAGGGGTAAGAGAAGAAGACGAAGTTTCGGTGAAAGCAAAACCGGTTGGTTTTTGTAAATAAAAAAGTGGTTTAAATACAAATTTACAAGTGTATTAATGATATATTTAATAATGTCACATCACAAATTAAGTGCACAAACATTTACCAAATACATGGTCTTAATACGTATTAACTGAGTTACCCCTTTTAAGGGTGGAATTTTTAACAATCTTTAATTCAGAATAGATTAAAATACTAACTAACCATCACACCATCTCCCCGGAGGTATAGGCAGAAAGAATGGAACGCCACACTGTTCTGTCCTTATATATTTCTCTCGTTTCCTCTACATTCATACATCTTGTTATGCATGCACGTCGATTTCTCCGACTCACGTGACCGACATTTAATATTTGATTGATTTGATCGTGCCACGTTTTCCTCGGTCTTCCTCTATTTCTAGCTCCTTTCACGTCGTTTACATATACCTTATTCACCATTCTGTCTTCACTCACTCTTTCCATGTGTCCAAATGTTCCTTTCATTATTTTGTTCATAAAACTTCATTCGCACCGCATTCACTTCTTGTACTTTCGTTGGACACTTTATTATATACAGATTTACCCCACATTCGTCTTAGAGATCTCATTTCTACTGCATTTATTATACTTTCATTCATCTCTTGCTAGTTCCGCGCTTCATTTCCATGCATAAGGATCGGGACAAGAACATAGAATAAAATAATAACCACAAATAGTTCAAACGAATTAAAATGTTATAAATTTTAGTTTAATTAAGGTATGATGATAAAAAGTTTAGTCAAAGAGTAAAATTATGTTACAAATGTTAGTTATATATACAAAAGAAGGATGATGTTACAAATTTTAGCAAAACGAAATAAGGTGGTGAGTAAGGCCTCTAGCAAGATCTTTATGAAGTTTTGTTTTATAAAAATATCTGAATTTCTTTTAGCGAAAAATAACTTTTTTCGAGATATTTTAACGTAATATGGATATCAAGTTCCGCAAGCATTTAGAATCAAATTATAACTCCAATTTAATATTATTAATAGGTTGGTTTGTGAAAACTTTCTCTGATAAAATTATATTAGATACGGCATTATCGATACCTAAAATTTCATTCGGTTATTAGGAAGCGAATACGGACTTTTCCAATAGTTTGAAACAGGCAAGAAATGATGGAAAATTTCATTAAATCTGAACTTTTAACTAATTCAAAATACATTTTCTTCGTGCTTTTACATTTTCCCGGTAAGAGGGAGAATTTAGTAATACGCGACAGTGGCAAATGGACTTACATAATACTATATTAATATAAGTCAGCAAAATGAATTTTCCAAGTTTAAAGATTTTAAGGGAGTTACTTACTAACTCACCTATCGGCTTTACTTTGTGAGTATTATTCAATTCTTCAGAACTAACTAAACATCACGCCATCTCTCCGAAAGGGTAGGCAAAATGGACCGCCAAGCTGTTCTTTCCTGATATACTTCTCTCGCTTCTTCAACATTTATAAATCGTGTCATATCGTGTGTGTGTGTGTGTGTATGTGTGTGTGTGTATGTGTGACCGGTTTCGATAGATCACTGCCATCTTCTGGACCAGAATGTAACAATGAACTTTTGCCATGAAATTTCAAATAACAACCTAACTTTATACAAAATACTCGTAATAATACTCGAATAAATTATGATATAATATAATATTTTGAAAATTTTAAAGTCATGCATAATGAACTTATTGAACGCCAAGGCATAAACACTTTGGAATTTCTTAGTAATATACTTAGAAAATTGAAAATAACTTTGTTTAATCCACTAATTATTTAAAAAAAACACGACATGTTTCGGAGGATACCTCTATCTTCAGGTGTAAAAATGTAATAAAAACTAAACAAAGAAAGACTAATATAAAAACGCATTTAAAATTTGAAACAATAATTTTAATTTTAATTACAGTATCTTATTTTAAATGCGTTTTTATATTAATATTTCTTTGCTTAGTTTTTAATATATTTTTAACCTCTATCCTCCGAAACATGTCATGTTTTTAAAATATTTTTTTAATAATTATTGGATTATTGTAAAAAAGGCGATTTTCAATTTCCTAAGTAATGCATAATGTGATATTCTCTTTAAACCTGCATTTATTTCGTTATAAATATATTGCATATGAATATAACCGTTTAACGGCAATGGTTGACACAAATTGTAACATATATGGCGTGCTGATGGGGTGGTAAGGTGTCTGCTGGCGCGAAGTTTATAAGGGTTGATGGTTTTATGGCGAGATGTTGACAGGGAAACTTAATTCATTTGGCACGCGAAAATTTGGGTACGCTTTGAAGACAAAAACGGTTGTTCAGACAAGTTATTACATGCACAAGCTTGTTGTGCGAACCTCTGATGTTTACCAAGGACTATTTTAACAAATGATAGAAGTATTACATATTCAATACAGCTGCTTAAAATACACAGATATATTTGAACACGCATTACATTTTTAGGAGCAATAAATATTCAACAGTGTGGGCTGTTAATTCGTAGTGAAAAAGAAAATTATTTTCAGAGAAACTATTTTCGAAAGAAAAAAAGAGCGTATATAAATAATTTCTTCGATAATCGCTATAACTTTGTGTTACGGGTTCTGTATACGTAAGCGATATACTAGACGGGAATGTTGACTAAACCGAGAATGACATGAATACTTTTTTGTCATTAATGGTTTCATAGAAGTTTAAAAGTATAAAAGTAACTTATTCTTTAAAAACTAACTAACTAACTAACCATCACGCCGTTTCCCCGAAGGGGTAGGCAGAAAGAATGGACTGCCACACTTTTCTTTCCTGACATATTTCTCTCCCTTCCTCAACATTCATACTCCTCACATGGCCGACATTCAATATTTGATGTATTTGATCGTGCCACGTTTTCCTCGGTCTTCCTCTATTTTTGGTTCCATTTACATCATTAACATATAATTTTTTTACCATTCTTTCTTCATTCATTCTTTCCATATGTCCAAACCATCTTAATGATCCTTTCATTATTTTGTTCATGACACCATCATTCGTACCACATTCACTTCTTATATTTTCATTCGACACTCTATCATACACAGAGTATCACACATTCACCTAAGAGATCTCATTTCTACTGCATTTATTCTACTTTCATCCTTCTTTTACCAGTTCCATGCTTCGCTTTCATACATTCTTTAATGTTTATCGAAATATACGAGTAGTTCCAATACAAGATTTCAATAAAAAATAATAAATTTCTTGTGTTTTTATTGTTCCACTCTGCAATTTTTAATCAATGTTCAAATGGAAAACGTGCCACGATTGAAAAATAATTGATTTTTATTTCGAGAGCAAAGAATTCCCCACGTTCCAGTTTGCACTCGGAGAGAAAAACGATGTCTAAGAAAGTATTTAATCTATAACCTTATAAATGTATATCTACGTGGTTAGAACGCCGCGCCGTTTCATATTACAAAAATAATTAGTTGAATTACTGTTATAGTAACTAACTAACCATCATACCGTCTCCCCGAAGGGGTAGGCAGAAAGAATAAACTGCCACACTTTAACCGATGCGGCACCATTCTTCTTATTTTGCCCCCGCGGGAGACGCGGTGTGATGGGTTGCGAACCTCATCGCTACCAATAGGCATCTCTCGCGCACACTTCCATCGTCCAACGTCCAGAAAATAAATCTAAAATAAATAATATAAAATACAATGATATAAAATAAAAATAATATAACAGATAATGTTCTTTTAGATGGTGTACATGTTTTGTTTGTGTTTATTCAATTTATATTCCACTTATCCACCGTTGTTTTAAATATCTGTAATTAGGCACTTAAAACAATCCAATACCAGCAAGTATTTCAAAACGTTATCATTTTTTTAAAATATATTTATATCGAAATATATATATTATCAATACAAGATTTCAATAAAAATAGTGGTATTCTTGGATTTTGTATTGTTCCACTCTGCAATTTTTAATTCATCATCAAATGGGAAATATTTCACGATTGAAAAATAAATGATTTTAATTTTTCAACTGTTAACTTTAACTTATTTTACTTATTACTTAAATTGGAAAATTCCATCAGCGAATATTGCTACAATATCCCTTTCAGACCTGGCTAATAATCGGGCGGGTTCGTCAAATAACAAAAATCTCGTAAACGCTTTTAAATGTTCGCAATATGCCGGCCCACATTGGCTGTGCGGGTCCATTGGAATACGATATTGACAGTAGGGAAAAATTATCAACTGTCAAAAAGCGTTTACGAGATTTTTGTTATTTGACGGGCCCGCACGATCGTATTAGCCAGGTCTATATGCATCATTGACGAAACGTCTAAACCTGTTATTTATACCGAAAGAAATATTAAGAAACCCGGATTTCATCCGAGAAAAAAGAATGGGAATATTTTAAAAACAAGAGATTGAGTGAGAAATACTTAGAGGAATCATTTGCGCATTCCTGAAAAGCGACAGAGAAATACTTTCAATGCGCATTGCGCATGCACGGTACGTATGCTCGGTAACGTTATTTTGAAATATCTTTGTTGTTTGTTCGACAAGTTAATTATCAAATTTAAAACGCTTTTCAAAAAATGGATTCACTTTAAAAGTAAAAAAAAATACTGATAACGATTGTACAGTGAATGAGGTTTTTAAGAGTAAATATTCAGCTGTATTTTTCCAGTGTTCACTATCATGTTTTATTTTTTTATATATAAAACTGGTTGTTTGAACCCAATTACTATAAACATTTTTTAAACTATTATATTTATTCTCATGACAGGTAGGTAATCTATTGCCATTTTGTTGTCAGGTAAATTCTACACCAAATGCAGTGAAATAGGGACCTTTGGTATGGCAGGCAAACTTATGCATCTCTGCCACGAAGGTCGTCATTTAGGTCGTATATGTTAGTCCTTTGAAAATTCGCTTTTTGGAGCATTTCCCCTGAACTCCACAATAACGTTTTCTTTGGTCAACTGAGAGTACAGTACTGTCACTGGGAATCTAGTTTCAGGTATTGTTATGACATAGGCAGAACAGCGCAGTTGTCGCTGGACTGTAAGAATTATATTATTTTGCCATATTATCTGTATTATTATACTATTAAAGTTTAAACTCTGTAAGAGTAATAACTTCAAATATGAAAAAAAAATCGAAATAAAACCTTGGCAAAACATACATGGCTCTATATGAAATTCAAGATGGACGGCATTCATCAGGGAAACCACCAAAATGATGGAAAGATAGCTGGAGTTGAGCATCATAAGAGGATAATCCTATAATAACAGACTCTCAAGTCTACAACAAGTTGAATAATAAATTAGCGCCCTTGCGGTGAGCGTTTCCCTAAAATGGTGCAATACAAATTAGCCTAATTATTATTATTCTTTTTCTTCTGATTGTAGATCTTGCGACCTGTTTATACAGGATATCAACTTTCTTCCTGTGATGAAGACGACCAGCCTTCTCTTCATCTCTTTGGTGGTCGTCCTGTTGGTCGACGGCCCTCTGTAGTCTCGTGCATCACGATATTAGGAATTCTTGTTAGTTCCATTATCTTGATGTGGTCCCTCTAGAATCGTCTTATCTGTCTACTCCATCTCACTATGTCTTCAATTTTGTTGGATTTGCGAATTTCTTCATTATTATTGATATTATTATTATTTATACTAAGAATAATTGGTTTTTTGAATGTATACAAATACTTGTAGACAAAAACTGGATTTAACCCATTGCGGGTTAATAATTTTTAAAGATTAATTTTATCTCAATAGAGACGAAGATGTAATTTGTTTTTTGGAAACAGAATATAGTAGTCGAGGCGTTTACAGGACTTATGACCTGTCATTGGTTGGGTTAAGCGATCGCTTTATGTTTTACCAACGTTCCCCATTCCGCCCTTCTTACGACCACCACGTCTGACAACTTTTTGAAAGATGTTTATATGCTACTAATGTTAAGAACACTTCACATTTTTAGGTCAATCTATACTAGCGCCATCTATTAATATTATTTTTAAGCATTAAGCAGAAAATCTTGGAAAACCTGGAAAAAACTGTTTAATTCTGTTTCCAAAAAACAATTTACATCTTCGTCTCTAACTAACTGACTAACTAACCATCACGCCGTCTCCCCAAAGGGGTAGGCAGAAAGAGTGGACTGCCACACCTTTCTTTCCTGACATATTCTCAACATTCATACATCGTGTCATGCACGCGCGTCGATTTCTCTGACCCCTCACATGACCGACATTCAATATTTGATTGATTTGATCGTGCCACCTTTTCTTCAGTCTTCCTCTATTTCTGGTTCCATTTACATCATTAACATATAATTTTTTACCATTCTTTCTTCATTCATTCTTTCCATATAAAAAAAACGATCAAATGATCCTTTCATTATTTTGTTCATGACACCATCATTCGCACCGCATTCACTTATTATATTTTCATTCGACACTCTATCATACACAGAGTATCCGCACATTCGTCTAAGAGATCTCATTTCTACTGCATTTATTGTACATTCATCCTTCTTTTGCTAGTTCTATCCTTCGCTTTCATACATAAGGGTCGGTAGAAGAAAACCATAATATAAGATTATTCAATTAATATAAGATTATTCAATTAGAGATACAATTAATCCTTAATAATAATAATACTTATACACAGTTATGTTGTGATGAACTATCAATATGACACCTGAAATATTTGTAAAAAAATAGGTTATGAGTATGTTTGTTTTTTAATACAATAAAACCATTTTTCACAATAGCATCGAGTGTTGTGAATGATATCTGACGTAACGAGCAGCCGCCCAGCCCGTTCCATGTCATGTTTGTACGTCCACCTCCGCTAGTGCTGGTTCCGAGCAAACAATGACCCCCCCGCGTGGCAACCCCTCCCCCCAACGGAGAGGACTCCACCCCGTGTGCCAAGGGTGAAGCGTGAAGTTCCCCCGTAAAAGCTTTAACTTGGTAATTCGTTACAATTTTAATATATAATACATAAATTGATTTTTTTTGTAAACTCATTGCATTAACAGTAGTATTCCATAATTATGTTTTTTAAACTAATCAAACATTGTTTTTTTCACATCTGCGTTTATTTATCTAAACGTATTTAAAAAATATAATGTAAATGTACGTGTTCTCTTAATAATGATGGAATAATATATTTGAAAATTTTTTAGGAAAAAAAACTTAAAATTGAAAAAAAATGCAGTATTTTTTTTAATCATTAAAAATTAGTGACTCGAGGGGTATTTGTGTCGATATTGTACATATTTTATTCAGTAAAAACCTCTGCTGGTATAACATAAGGGTTTGATTATTGATGATAGTCTAAAAGAGATAATAATTTATATTTATTGTTTCTTGAACAATAACATAAAACTCCATATTTTATTTGTTTTATACCTAGATGTTTCATTATATTTTATATGAAATATTTTATGGTGCAAATAGCAAGGCAAAACATGTTATTCCCATAAAATACAATCAAACTTCTAAAAGACAGACTTTTAAAACTGACACTGAGCGTCGCAGCAAGTTCGGCTGGGTGGGGATGTGGAGGGGGAAGACCAAGCTACGATCCAGTGTTGCCGGATCGCACATAACAGCGATCCACGCGCCCGTGGCAAATAGGGAAACTTATTTTATGGACAATCTTCGTAGAACCATTCTTAATATTATAAAAAAAACATGTTAAATTTGAATTCAGGCACACGATATCACGATGTTCTTTAAGATATAAAAACATTTTTAACGGAAAATGTGAAATGATATCAAATCTTGAAACAATAATTCGGATGTAAAAAAACTGTATCTTTTAAAATTTTAAAATATCAATTTGACGTTAAGAAAACTTACCTGTTACATGATGCGTGATTTATAATAAAACTTTAGCCAAAGTTTTCATTATTCCAGTAACTACATAATTTACCACGAAATACAAACATGGTTCTGTCTGTGTGAAAAAACTTTGACATTTCTAGACTTCAGACTTCACCCCTGCTCCGAATCCAGTAAGAATTCCCCCGTGCTTGCGTTTTACAGCTACCACCCACACATACCTTCTACAGGTGCGGCTACAGGTATTCTTTCGTAATATTCACGTTTTAATAATTCGCAGTAAGAAATTCCGACAAAGAATCGTTGTTGGAATAATATCGAAATAAGAAACACGGTTTTCGTGGCCTGTAAGGTGGAAAAATACGTATTTCTTACGAATCAACAAACTAAACTGTAAGTACGTAATACATAATCACAAAAACAATCTCTACCATAAATTTAAAGGTCAATAAACTAAAAAGACAAATTTGTCTTTTTCTTTTTTTATATACTTTGTATACCTTTACAATTTTATAAATTTTGCATGTTAATAATAGAAATATAACTTTGAAAAATCTATAAATTTTAGAAATTAAAATAACAATTAAATATAAAGCAAATATTATAAATAAGCAAATAAATTCAATTCAAAAGTCGAATCTCTGATTTATTTCCTTTGTTGTAAGTAATAACCTGAATACCAATAAGAACTTTAAATTATTATTTAAAAAAAAATTATAAACTAACTAACCATCTCACCGTCTCCCCGAAGGGGTAGGCAGAAAGAATGGACTGCCACACTTTTCTTTCCTGACACATTTCTCTTGCTTCCTCAACATTCATGTCTTGCACGCGAGTCGATTTCTCTGACTCCTCATGTGGCCGACATTAAATAATTGATTTATTTGATCGTGCCACGTTTTCCTCTATTTTTATTGATTCATAATATTTGTTATAACAAAAGCAAGCATAAACGTTCCAAAATAAATCTTTATAACATCTATCAAAATGGATGATATTTGAAAACAATTTTATAATATTCTAAACATGTGTTTTTATAATATGTATCACTGAAGAAGGACTGGTTGTCCAAAACGTGTCTGATATGTTATTTTACTCGTAATAGTGTTGTTTATACAAAGTATATAAAAAAAGAAAAAGACAAATAAAACATTTACAACACAAAGTATGGCGAACATAAAAGATAAAAAGGCAACTTGATTAATTTTACATATTCTTAAATCATCCCAAATCTACCCACGTAGCATGAGTAAGAAACTCCAATTTTCGAAATTTTTTCCTCTTTTGAAAGTCCATTAAATGCATCTCATCCATGTCAACTTTGTGTCTATCACGTCATTGAGGTATCTGGTCTACTTCCATTACCCTTCTTTTGTACCCTTCTTTCTATTTGCCGTCCGCGGTCTCCAATTCAGCAGTCTGCTTGTCTGATTTTCATCTGAGCTTCTGGCTACGTGACTTGCCCATTGCCATTTAAGAGTTGGCACCCGGTGGATGATGTAAGTGACCTTTGTATTTTTTCTCACTGTATCGTTTCTGACTCTGTATCTTAGGTTTATTCCAAACATGGCTCTTTGGGTCACTCGTAGTATCTTGGCACTTTGTTTGGACAATAGTACAGTTTCAAGGCCATAAGTACCAACTGGCAGAACACAGACTTCTTAGACTTTTAATTTCAGGTTAATCGGTATTTTTTCCGGTTTTTAGGGTGAAACCTATTTACCTTTTTAAGAAGTTCAAAGTGAAAAAAATGGAATTTCGATGATAAGGCAAACGATTCTCCAGTCCGCTCACATCCCCCGATCTAGCGCAGTTCCAGGAAATTTCCTCTGCCGCCCACGCGTCGAGTATCCGGCACTCCTAATATCCGCCCGTCTACAGAGACGTCGCTATCGACCGCGACGCTGCCCGCCCGCGCCGTATTGCAAAGTGCATACCCACTGCAGTGGGTAATCAACTGGCATTTGTTAAGCAAACGGCTTAATGGCATGACGCGCGAAGGCTATTAATAGACGGGGTGGTTCGACACATTGAATGCACAGCCGTACATACAGGTGGTAAGGTAAGGGATGCTCCGATACATGCCACTCAATAAATATCACATCTAGAGTAAAGCTCTTCAAGTAAACTAACTAACTAACATAACCATCACACCGTTTCCCGGATAGGTAGGCAGAGATGATGGACTACCTGACATACTTCTCTAGATTTCTCTACATTTATACTTCGTAACATGCATGCTCGTCGATCGTCCCACTTCGAACGTGGCCGCCTTTTAGACATTGATTAATTTGGCTTCGCATCAAAGGCTTTGGTTTACCATTCGTTAAAATATATGTGCACTTTTGTTCCAACTTATTATTGTAAACATGTTTTTGACTGGCTTCTGTTTTTGAGTATTATTTTTTCTCTGAAAAGAAAAATAAACAAAATCAATGAATATTTACTTAAGTGTTTAACAGTCGAATGAAGTCAACAACAAATGCTTAAAAATATAACTTTAATAACTTCCAAACAGTATTTATGTGTACATGGTATTATTGTGTAATATTAAAAAATACCTATAGCTTAGAAATAATACATAATTAAGATATCACAAGAGGTAAATGCCACATCAAATAATAACTGTTTCTTCTTCTTTTAAGAGATCTGACGATCTGTGATACTGCAATTATGTCTTTCAGATGATGAGGACCAGCTGTCCCTCAATATGTTAGAAGGTCATCCACGGATCCAGACACCATTTTTTGGACGGTATCCGGAATGGATTTCGTAAGCGTTTTTATATGCGAGTCAGTAACTATCCATTCTGGCTACATGGTCTCTCCAGTATCTTCTTCTGGATCTACTCCATCAAACGATATCCTCTATTTCGCAAGTTTTTCCTAATAACACAGACTATAATTTTATATTAATCATTCATTATAGATGATATAATAAATAATATGATTCTATTTTTATTTCACAGACGAAATTATTATTATCATTTTTATTTTATTTTTATAAAACCAGTACAGAAACCTCATTTAAAAATGTAATTAGCCGAAGCATCCCACGTTTGACATTTATCTCATAAAACTTTTACGAAGAAACTAACAAAAAATACAAATTATACAGGCAGTACCAAAACAAAACAGAGATCTAATTTTAAAACGGACTGACGCGACGACATTCCATTAAATTTTCAAAATGAAAAGTCACCTCCAAGTATGAGCAAGTTCGGCAACCCCAGATTTTAATTAAGCATCCATCCCTCGAAAAGCTCTTTGGTACTGTAATAAGACCGTAAGCATGATTTACATGCACATAACTGCTATTTTAACCTTTTAATGCGCCCCGTGAAATGGTTGGGTAGAAGAGACCCTGCATACATGTCTATGTTGTCGAGGTCACATGATACCCTGAGCTGAAAATATTCAGAAGATCCGGTGAGATATCTGATTTAATTTTATTTTAATAGTTCTCACAATCTGAGAAACAAAATTCATTATTCCTGGGATGATGAAGTCTTACTGAAGTCTAACTAAGTTCAATCTGCGTTCAATGCAGCAGCAAGACTCATTAAAGGCATCCCAAAAAAATCCCATATAACACAACATCTCAAAGAACTTCACGGGCTTAAGAGTCCAGAAAGAATCCAGTATAAACTCTGCTGGACAGTCTCCAAAGCGCTACATGGAATGGCTCTAAATTATATATCTGAACTCTGTATAACGGACAACCTAAATACGAGGAAATCTATACTTCGCTCGGCAAACTCCTCGGCAATAGGAAGATTAGTTGAGCCAAAGCGTTGCCCTAGTTCAAATTTCGGGGATCGAGCGTTTGCGGTAGCCGGTCCATCAGCTTTGAAAAATCTTCCTTCATACCTCAGATGCATAAATGATCTGACAGACTTCAGATCTACGCTGTATCTAATCACACACTCTATCATATACAGAGTATACACACATTCGTCTAAGAGATCACATTTCTACTGCATTTATTATCTTTTTATCCTAGTTCCATGCTTCGCTTAGTACAAAATTTCATTCATACGAAACAGTCTTTATTAAAATGCATTTTTATGTCCGAAAATAGAAGCGTAATGAATCCCACAACAATAAACGTATAAATGTTCATGCGCAGATTTTCACAAAGGATAAAATTAGTCTGGTCTCGGACATTTAGCTGCTGCGCTAAGCGCTATTGATGGTGCTGTGGCGCACTCGAACAGCTGTTCGTGTTTATATGTATCTCACCCAGATACTGCCGGCGGCACGGTACTGCACAGATTGAGCGTGGATAAATGCATTACCCACAACAACTAACCACCACAACGACCTCTTAATATTGTTCTATGAGTAAACCAGGAGAATCAAAACCCCAAGCATAAGATATATATCAATGTTTTATTTTATTTAATAGAGAGTAACAGTGGATAACGTGGAATAAAAATTAAATAAACACAAATGTCCGGATCGTCCAGCTGACGACAAGTGCACCATCTAAAAGAACATTATGTGTTAAATTATTTTTCTTTGTTATTTTATTTTATATCATTGTATTTCAGATAATTTGTTTAAGATTTATTATGTAGATGTTGAACGATCGAAGTGTGCGCGGGAGATGCCTGTTGGTGGCGACGAGGTTCGCAACCCATCACACCGCGTCTCTCGCGATGGCGAAAAGAGAAAGATGGAGTGCCGCATCGATTAAAGTGTGGCAGTCCATACTTTCTGCCTACCCCTTCGGGGAGACGGCGTGATGGTTAGTTAGTTAGTTAGAAAGTATTAACCAAAATAATGAAATTAACAACAATATGTTCACTATAAGTCCAGTAAGATTCAATATTTTTTCTGTTTCAATTATTTGAAAACAAAAAAAATACCAGAAGATGTCAGCAAGCTGCCGAAACCAGTCTAAGACAAAAACATAAGTGGAATTTAACTAAAAATACATTAAAGAATTATTTTTTAATATATTCATTATTTACAATGAACTTCTAGCATGAAATTTCAAATAACAACATTTTTTTAATTAAAATTGAGAGTGGTGAAAAATTCTGAAGGAAGTTGATACTTTCAAATTTAAATTCATACTCAGATTATTTTATTTCTCTCAAAAGATATTATAAACATGTCGACAATTTAAGACATCTATTTGAGAACACGTAAAATACCTGGATCGCATGATAGATGGTTTGACTATAGGAATACAAGAAACTCTCTACGTACTTTCGCTAATACAAAAGATTCAGATCTCCAAAGGGAACATGTTCAGCAGTTTGATTGGTTTCCCCAGTGGCATCACCAGAGGCAGTTTGGTTCTTTATGTTGGGAGATAAAACAATCTGAACTAAAGCTTTTGAAGATAACCATCCGGAACATAAAAATGGATACACCCTCCAAGATGACGAAATTTATAAAAAATCCTTTAATAGTCTGAAGAAATGGGAAGGTGTGACCCTATCCCTCCTTCGTTGTAGACTATTGGTCCCCAGCATGCCCAAGACGATTGCAGTGGAATTAAGCCACAGATTTCTTACAATGGAATTACCAATAATACAATATGTCCAGTAAAAAAAAAAATGTTTCAATAATCTGAACTTATATTGGCATATAGTGGGCTGTAGCGATGAAGATCACACCGAGAGGATGGATCCAGCGAGTATTCCTAAGATCGTGATGCATGAGGCTCCAGACCACCACGACGACCGCCAAAGATTGATGAAGAGAAGGCTGCTCATCTTCATCACAGGAAGAGAGTTGATATCCTGCATAAACAGTTCACAAGATCTACAATAAGAAGATGAAAAATAGGAAGAAGATTTTTTAAATTCAAAACTAACTAACTAACTAACCATCACGCCGTCCCCCCGAAAGGGTAGGCAGAAATAATGGACTGTCACACTTTAACCGATGCGGCACTCCTTCTCTCACTCGACCCTTATGCATGAAAGCGAAGCATGGAACTGACAAAATAAGGATGCAAGTAGAATAAATGAAGTAGAAATAAGATCTCTTAAAAATAAATCAAATATTGAATGTAGGCCACGTTAGGAGTCAGAGAAATCGACGCGTGTGCATGACACGATGCATGAATGTTGAGGAATTGGGAGAAATATGTCAGGAAAGAAAAGTTTGGCAGTCCTTCTTTCTGACTACCCCTTCGGAAAGCCGGCGTGATGGTTAGTTACATAGTTTTTTTAAATGCATATTTAGTTCAATTATACTTTATATGGCTTCGACCGGTTACGGCAGCTCGCTACCATTCTCTGGGAATTTAAAAATATTTGTCTTTTATTTATTTATTTTCATTGTTTATATTAATATTTAATAAAGATGATGAAAATGCAATTGTTTTCAAGAAACAATTACGTCTCGCATACCCAAAATAACATAAAAATTCTATACAATGTAGGGTTGAAATGAGCAACCCCTGTACTCACTGGTTTAGAAACTTCTATGTAATAACATGGAAATGCACAATACAAACATCTTAAGAGAATTTAATATAACTATGTATTCCTCGACTGGCTTTGTGATTTAATTGGTTTAAAAATGTTACAGAACGTAGAAACGGAGCGGCCGCTAATGTTTTCGACGTAGCTACGTTTTTCCTGATCTTTTTCTTTTTGATTCAATTAGCTAGAGTTTTCATAAGATAAAACTTAATTAGAAGGAGAATCCTGTTTATAAAATAATATCAAAACATTCTGTGCTCCTGATATTTTTTCAAAGCATTTTCATTAGACGAATATTCATTATTCTTAAAAGATAACGTAAATCATTTCATCGGATTTGAACATTTTTAAAATAAGTAATATTACCTATATAAGCATTCCTACATCTTCTTCTCAGTCGCTTTCCTCATGATTGAGGGTCGTGTCCATCCTGTAAACCATTGACCATGGCACGCCATGCGCTCCTGTCATCCGTCAATCTCCAGGCTGCAGCTAATGAGAGACCATTCAGAATCGTGATTTGATAGGACCAGTGGCTTGGTAGTTGTCCTTGTGGTCGCCTTTCCTCTACTTTGCCCATAACGATGAGCTTTTTCTAATCTCTTGGGCCCATGTGTCTGAAATAAATACATATTCATAAAGGTGTTTAACTAGTTCCAGGTAATACTTATTTAATTCTCCAGTATTTTGGAGTTCATTCCTTAATTATTATTGACAATGTAAGAAATCATTTCAATGACCTTCTTCTTCTTCTACTTCAAGTGTCCTGTCGGGTCCCTCCAACGTTGGCGATCACCTCAGCGAACCTGCCCTTGTCCTGTGCCACTCGGAACAGCTCCTCTACACTTCGGATGCCGGTCCGCTTCCTCACGTTTCGCAATCAGGACATCTGTCTCCTACTGGGCCCTCGGCATTCTTCAGTTTTCCCTCCAATATCAGTTGGCGAAAGTGGTAATTTTTTTCCCGCAGTACATGACCCAGATTTGAAATCTGCCGAACCTTGATAGTTGACAACAGTTCCCTGTCAACTCTAGCTCGCCTCAAAACTTCAGTATTGCTAACAATATCAGTCACGGGAATTCAATTACCTAACTAACTAACCATCACGCCGTCTCAAAGGCAGAAATAATAGACTGCCACACTTTCCATTCCTGACATATTTATACATCGTGTCATGCATGCGCGTCGATTTCTCTGACTCCTCACATGGCCGACATTCAATATTTGATTTATTTGATCGTGACACGTTTTCCTCGGTCTTCCTCTATTTCTGGTTCCATTTACATCGTTACTTCATTTTCTTCAACTACCTTGATTACTGTACTCTGCTCCTTTAACTAGGGCATATAAACAACAGCGTGTTTGATTCTCACTACATTCGATAATGCCTTTACAAATGTCATAGCATATAATAAAACTTATATAAAACATATGCTTTCCTTCGTATTAATTATTGAATAATGTTGCTTTACATATTTCTAATGACTTAATATTTTTTACGCGAGTCCCAGCTACTAAAGAATGAATACCTAGCAATTGAAGTATAATCAACATTATATTTAAGCTAGTGTTATGTGGAAGGAACACACATAAAGGTTTTAATTGTGCACAATAAATAACATACGGTGTTCAACTCACTACAGAGTGCTCTTGAGTCTATGTAGGCGCGTGAGTGTGTCTAAAGTACAAACTACAGTGAAACATTTCTCGAGTAGCAAATGGAACAACTTTGCTTACTCGTAATGCTATTAATCAATCTGAAACGTATCGCAATAAAAAATGTGTAACCATTTTTTTTATTAAATTTATTGAAAGCTCACGCTAAAGTGGAATTCCATAGTAATACTAACTTGTAGATGGAGGTATCCCCCGAAACTTATATTATCATCCGAGTATTTTAAAATTGGTTACATGATATGACAGATGTTAAACATATTTATTTTAAAACGTTTATGCTTTTGTCATAGCAAATATTATAATTCAATTTAAATTTTAAAATAATAATTTAAAGTTCTTATTGGGGTTCAGGTAATTAATTACAACAAAGGAAATAAATCAAAGATTCAACTTGACGTTAAATTTATTTGATTATTTATAATATTTTCTTTATTTTTAATAGTTTTTTTTTAATTTATATAATTTCGAGATGGCTCAAAGTTATATTTCTATTATTAACATGCAAAATTTCAACGCCAAGGCGTGGCGGTTTTATAATATTTTAAAGATGTATCTTTATAATATGTATCACTGAAGAAGGACTGGTTGTCCGAAAACATCTATGTTATTTCTTCTTCTTCCTCAGCCTATTCCCATCCACTCCTGGACAAAGGCCTCTTCCATTTGCTTACATGTCATTCTGTCATTCATCCAGGTTATTCCGACGTGTCTGTTTAGATCATCCTTCCACCGTAGTTGCGGTCGCCCAGCACTTCTCTTCGCCATCCACGGTCTCCAAGTCAGCAGTCTTCTTATCCATTTATCATCTGAGCTTCTGGTTACGTGACCGCCCATTGCCATTTTAGTGTCGCCACCCGTTGAATGATGTCAGTGACATTGTTTTTTTCTCTCACCGTATCGTTTCTGACTCTGTCTCTTAGGCTTATTCCTAAAATGGCTCTTTCCATGGCTCTTTGGGTCACTCGTAGTTTCTCGGCACTTTTTTTGGACAATGTAATAGTTTCAAGACCATAATTACCAACTGGCAAACGCAGGCTTCATAGACTTTTAGTTTCAGGTTTATCGGTATTTTCTGTTTTTTCAGGATGTAGCTCAGGTTTCCGAAAGCTGCCCAGCTTAGATCAATTCTTCTTTTTAGCTCTGCGCTCTGGTTATCTCGGCCCAATCGAATTGTTATTTTTTTTTTATATATTTAAGTGTTGTAATGTGCACCATCTAAAAATAACATTTTGTATTAAATTATTTTTATTTTGTTATTTTATTTTATATCATTGTATTTATATTATTTGTTTAAGATTTATTTTGTGGATGTTGGAAGATCGAAGTGTGCGCGGGAGATGCCTATTGGTGGCGATGAGGTTCGCAACCCATCACACCGCGTCTCCCGCGTGGCGAAAAGAGAAGGATGGAGTGCCGCATCAGTAAAAGTGTGACAGTCCATTCTTTCTGCCTACCCTTTCGGGGAGACGGCGTGATGGTTAGTTAGTTAGTTAAGTGTTGTATTTACAATGTACATAAAAGATAAATTTTCAAATCGTTTATTGCAGGAGTAAACATGAAAATATTAAGAGTCTTTTGAAACCATGTGATAGAGATATGGTGAACCGAGGGAGTCTGAAAACTCGGTCGTCGAAGTACGAACTTGCTTACGAGTCGCAGTGAAGTTGAGTTGCCCGCTAATTCGGCATCAATTTGATAGTTTCGAGTTTGTTTGGCTCATCAGTCATCCACTATAAACTCGCTCTTCTCCACAAAGTGAATCAGGACAACGTAATGAATGAACTTGTAAACTATTATTAAGCTGATTGCATTAGAAATGTGATGGAAGCATTTCATTACTTCAAATAAGCTTTGAAAACATTTTTAGCTTGAAAATAAAAACGGTTAAATTAAGACGTGTGAATGAACTACATAAACTAACTAATCAAATGATTTTACTGAAATCTCTTGATGGAAGTTCATTTTAAATAATAATTAAATAAAACGATGTTTTTTAACTACTTCCACTTTTGTCTTTATTTAGACAGCGACCGGTTTCGCCAGGCTCGCTGGCATCAGTCCTGGCGCTGGCATCAGTCCATTTCAGTCGCTGGCGACCAGTCTGTCGATGCCAGCGAGCCTGGCGAAACCGGTCGCTGTCTAAATAAAGACAAAAGTGGAAGTAGTTAAAAAACATCGTTTTATTTAATTATTATTTAAACTAACTAACTAACTTCACGATTTCTTTTTATTCATTCCGAGTGTCGCGACAGCTGTTTCGTAACACCTGATGATACCAACATCGATTGGCGAAACAGCTGTTGCGACACTCGGAGTGAATAAATAAAAATTGTGATATTATAACAGTGCTTTAAATTTTAACAGTAACAATGTTGAAGTATAATAGTGTTTCGGCTAAAACAATGGATTATAATAATATTTTATATGTTTTTTGGCTTGATTGAGCGATTGATGTCGCGTTTATGATTAAAAAAACAAAGACATAACTAACTAAATAACCATCATGCCGTCTCCCCAAAGGGGTAGGCAGAAACATTGTGTCTGCCTACCCCTTTGGGGTCCATTGGGACTGCCATACTTTTCTTTCCTGACATATTTCTCTAGCTTACTCAACATTCATATATCGTGTCATGCACGCGCGTCGATTTCTCTGACTCCTCACATGAACATTCAATATTTGATTTATTTGATCGTGCCACGTTTTCCTCGGTCTTCCTCTATTTCTGGTTCCATTTACATCGTTAACATATAATTTTTTACCATTATTTATTCATTCATTCTTTCCATATGTCCAAACCATCTTAATGATCCTTTCATTATTTTGTTCATAACACCATTATTCGCACCGCATTCACTTCTTATATTTTTATTCGACACTCTATCATACACAGAGTATTCACACATTCGTCTAAGAGATCTCATTTCTACTGCATTTAGTCTACTTTCATCCTTCTTTTGCCAGTTTCATGCTTCACTTCCATACATAAGGGTCAGTACAAGAATACCATTGTGCACTGCCATTCTAGCTTTTTTGGATATGAAATGAACTACATTCAAGTCAAAATTGTGTTAGAATGTCTTACCATTTACTCACATTCAACAGCAACATGCTACTTAAGTCGCTGTGTAAGTTGAGTCGATGTAACATTCGCTTTAGGAACTAAGACTCAAAATAGCGCTTTACTTGGAACCATTGTAATAAAACAAGGCGTTTGTTTGTTTACCAGGTATATATGACTCTAGAGATTATTACGGGAAATGAAATTCATTTGTAGCAAACATATGGTTTCTAGTTTTACACCTGTAATACTCGCCTTGTTGAATTTTAATTGGTTTAATAATTAAAACGAATGAAAACGTCTGTTTTCAAGAAGTTTTGTTATATTTTATGTGAATGACATGTGTCGGCTGTCTAAGGCATTATCAAATGTCATTGGACAGGTGAAAAGAAATAACATACGGGTATCTCAGAATGATCCCAAATATGTCGACGTCACTGAGTTTTATGAACACGTGCTGACTCTCACTAAAATTTTACACATCCGAGATGATTAAATTCAATGTCCAAATTGATATTTCATCTGGCATCACCAAAGGCAGATTGGTTCTACGTAACAGAGCAAAGAACAATTGTTGTAGGCGCTGTAGCAGATAACCATCAGGAAAAAAACACCTATTTGTTCCAGAACATAGGGATACTCAATAGAGCCCCGAATCAGCTTGAAAAAATGCGTCGCTGTAAGCCCTTCCCTCCTGAGTTTAAGGGAGTTATATCCTAACATATCCAAGAGGAGTGTCGTTGGATAGAGCTAAGGATATACTCCGTACTCTCTCAGGTAGAGGGTTCTCTAGAATTTCTTTTGCACCTTCTTCAACATGAGAGAATACTGAGCTTCATGAGGAATCCATATTACGACAACTCCCTTGAGCCAGCTTCTGACTTAGTTGAGTTTTTAGAACCCAGGTGTCTCTGAAAGTATGATCAAAGTACATAACAGGGCCAAAGTACATACACACTTCTTTTTCGATGGCCCTACAGTCCATATCGAGCCTTAACCTCTAGTTTTCTTCGCCTCCGACTACTACTGTCCTCCGCTTCGACCCTCCAATCTGACACTCATAACAATTTAGCCCCATCTCTCCCAACTTCATCCTCTCATCGCAGCCTTGGTCGTCCGATTGGTCTTTTACCATCTGCTTGCCACTCCAGCAATCTTTTTGGGGTTCGCGATGACGGCATCCTCTGCACGTGACCGGCCCATCTCAGTCTATTCAGTCTGACCTGTGTGGAGAAACTGGGAGTTTTGTAAATATGGTACAGCTCGTCATTATGCCGCATACACAAGATTGTAAAAAGGTACCATGTGAAATAAACTAGTTTCATCGCTGTTTTGTATTCATTATTATAATACAATTGAACCACGCTTGACTTAGCCAAACTCTAACAAATAATGTTTTAGATCAAAGCGGCATTTCAATTTGCTAATATATAGTTTGGATTACATGGATATAATTATTTTCCACTTCATTCGTATTTTCACCTGTAATAATTCAGAGAACTAAGCCAAAAAGATTCACATCAAATCAACATTTACCATTCTAAAACGGGCTTAACCCGAGAAGTTAAATATGTTTTGCACCCAGTTAAAACGGTGGCCCAAATCTCTTTGTTTATTCAATATGTTAATTTAAGCTCTCTTGGTTGGTATCTAAACATGGGATTGGTTTAATCCCGCTTCGAGCAATTTCCCTTATGGAAGTTTTCGGATTTCTTCATCATTTCGGGGACAAGTTTGGAAAAATTGTGAAATAACTCAGCAACTCCGGTCTACTTTAATGGAGGTGCTAAAAAGTGCCGAGAATGCTTTGGTGCGAGATGTTTTGGGAGTAATTTTGTCCCGGGAATTTAGATTTAAGTATCATATTATTCTTCCTGATGCTTTATTATAATGGATTCAATGTTCGCCCCATGAAATATACGTATTTTAAATTTATAATTTATTTTACAAAGTTAAATTCCAAATTAAATTTAAAATAATTTAAAAACATAAAGGTATAATTTATTTGCCGAATGTTTTTTTCATTGATTCACGGTTTTTCCACTTTTTGAGTTTATTTTTTTCGACGTGTTTCGAAGGTTTTACCGGTTTAATCAATGTTTTATATAAAGTTGTTTTTGTTTTTTTTTAATCATAAACGCGACAATAATGATCGATCAATCAAGCAAAAAAACATATATAAGTTGTTTTTTTAGAGTTTTGGTTTTTAAACTAGCAGCATTGTTTCTACAGATTGTCGATTTGATAGTTGACAATTGATTTGTAGTCAGTACGTTTTTATATTTTACCCAGTTGCTCAATAAAGGTGTCGAAAATTGAACTTCAAGATTGCACTTCATTCGAGCTAGTCGTGGCGCTCATATGCCCAAAATCATATTTAAACAATAATGGCATATAAAATTACTTATTAAAAAAAACACATTATTTAAATGTTTTTTTTTTCATTTTGTTTGTATATATATAGGGTAGACCGAGGCGAATCGGATCGGTGGGTGAATGGGATCAAAATAAGAAATTTGGTAATATTTGAATAACGCGTTGACGCGGAACGCAAGTGGCTGGCGCCTTACGACCCTTTCACATCCCGCACCTCCCGCCGTTGGCAATGTTTCTATTCGACTTGTAAATCAGTGTCAAAGATGCGCGCCAGCACGTCTGGTATTTGTGTGTGTTACAATTTTGCTGCGCATCTAAGGTAGGTGCTTACCATTTCTTAGTGTAATTCTAAGGATATGTGTTAAAACTTTGAATTATATGTCTTATATTGATTGGGAATGGACCTATTTTAGAAAACATTTTAGTTTTTAAGCAAAATATTACAGGTTAATGTGAAAATAGTATTTATTTCAAGTCTTTAATACGGGGTTATTCGGATCGCGTCATCGGGGGCGAATAGGATCTCTATTTTTAAATGATTTGTTTTATATTTTAAGTTAATGATGCGTTTTTATTTCCTTGTAGATGGTTCGCACGTACAATAGAAAGAGTAATGCGGGAGAATGGTCCCAAGAAATGAGAGAAACTGCAAATAAAGTCTTGGCCAAAGAGTTAACCTTACGTCAGGCTGCTGAGATTTACGAATTACCAAAAACGAATCTACAAAGAAGAGTTACTTTCTCCAGAGGTGTCATTAAAACGATTGGTGGACAGCCAGCCTTAGATGAGACTGCTGAAAAGATTTTAGTAGGCCGTTTACTGCACTTGGCGAGTCATGGCTTCGAAATTACACCCATGGCGATTCGTAAATTTGCATTTGAATTCGCAGAACGTCAAAAAATTAAACACAATTCTAACAGAGCAGTTAGGAATGGCTGGTCAGGACTGGTTCCATCGCTTTATGGAAAGAAATAAGCAGTTGACTTTTCGGAAACCAGAAGGATTGTTTAGAGACTTTAGAGCAAAAATTGACGGTATGAAAAGAATTCCGAATTCCGAAAGAGCCGAATTCTTCAAGACTTTAGAAACAGTAAAAAAAGGCCCGTATATATGTGATTGATGTGTTACTCATTAATATTGATCTCAATATTCATTATCTAAATGTTGGTAATGATTCCAAAGCTAAGTGTTAAGAAAATTTTAATTTAGTTATATATGTTATGTACGATCCTATTCGCCCCGATAATTGGGGCGATTCGGATATTTCTTTCTTTCAAGTTTTTAGTTCATATTTTGGAGAATTAATGAAAATTTTAAGTTTTGAAATGTTTATTGCGTAGCTAGATTGTTACTGATTACTATTTTGTCAATAAAAGTTTCATATATTATACTGTAGTATGATTTAAATCTTCTCAAAAAAAAAGTGATCCGATTCGCCTCGGTCTACCCTACCTCTAAAAAAACACCCTTTATTTAACAATGTGTAAATGTACATACAAAACACGCATAGGTCATAGGAGTTTTTTTTTTAATAATCATATTATCCGCGATAACAAGCATTAGTTTTAAACATAATGATTTCTGAATCGTAAGTTCTCTATTCAGGACTTTTATAATATAACGTGTAAAATGAATTGTTCCCGGATTAAACAGTATCCGGGTAACAAAAGCAGTTTTCATCCTTCCTATTAACGTGTATCGGTAGTAATTTACTCGGCCGCCCTGTTGAGCAAGGAATCGCCCAATTCATATTTTCCCCCCAAATTTTTCACTTAAGCTTGTAACTAATGAACAAAGAAAAGATGAGAACCTGTCACAATTTTTTTTTTATATTTTAAGAAAAAATAACTAGCTGAAATGCTTAAAAAACTAAACGATGTATCCAAATCTGTAGGTTTGAATATGAACCTGGCAAAGACCAAGGTGATGGGCACGGAAAGGCTGGAAATCAACGTGGATGGCAACAAAATTGAGAATGTACAAGAATATACATACCTGGGTCACAATATTCAATTGGGCCGAGATAACCGAACCGCAGAATGGACTAAGCTGGGCAGCTCTTGGAAACATGGGTTACATGATCAAACTGAAGCGAAAAGTCTATGAAGCCTGCGTTTCACCAGTCGGTACTTATGGTCTTGAAATTATAACATTGTCCAATCAAAGTGCCGAGAAACTACGAGTGACCCAAAGAGCCATTGAAAGAGCCATGTTAGGAATAAGTCTAAGATACAGAGTCAGAAACGATAGAAACGTGAGAGAATAAATAAAGGTCCAGTCTAAAGTTGCAGTGTGCAGGTCACGTAGCCAGAAGCTCAGATGAAAAATATACAAGAAGACTGCTGACTTGGAGACCGTGGACGGCAAAGAGAAGTGCAAGGCGAGCGCAACAACGGTGGAAGGATGATCTGAACAGTCATTTCGGAATAACCTGGAAGCGAATGGAGGAGGCCTCTGAGGAAGACGAAGAAGAAAAAATAAAATAAAATAAACTTAATTTCAAACAACTGGAAGACGGAAGGAGGGAACCAGGTGGGCCTCCTGCAACGTGGATGTCCACACTTGGGAACGACCTGAAGGCGCTGGGACTAGACAGCCAGATGAACCTGGATCGTGAGACTTGGCGGAACCATATTAGGAGAGCCGACTCCAAATAATAGGAAATAGCAAGACTTAAAAAAGAAGATGAAACTTAATTTCAATTAAAGGAAATATAAAATTGTAAATCTCACAAGTTTATCAACAGAAAGAACAACAAACCATCATGCCGTTTCCCCGTAGGGGTAGACAGAGCGAATGTACCACCACACTACTCTATCCTGGCACACCTCTCTAGCTTCCTCCACATTCATACAGCGAGTCATACACGCACGTTGATTCTTCCGACTTCTAACATGACCAACCTTTAAAATTTGATTAATTTGGTCATGCCATCAATCTCTCACAAATGATGGCTCACATTACAAAGGCGCCAAGTATCAAAAATGTCAGAAAAGTGTTTTTGATCTCAATTGGTGTTAACCATAAAGACCAATAACTGTGCAAAGGTGCCAAAGTGATTGAAAAATATAGTGTAGTTCAAACATTACCCCACAGATGCCACCCCTGGTACTTGACTTATGAACAAAAACAGTTTTTGCTTTTTTCTAACTAACTAACTAACCATCATGCTATTTCCCCGGAGGGGTAGGCAGAGAGGATGGATCGCCACAATGCCCTGTCCTGGCATACCTTCCGGGCTTCCTCTACATTCATACATCGTACCATGCACGCACGTCGATTATTCCGACTTCGAATGTGGCCGCCTTTTAGTAATTGATTAATTTGGTTATGCCATGTTTTCCTCGGTCGTCCTCGGCTTTATTTCCCACTCACGCTGCTTGTGTACAACTTTTTAACCATTCTACTCTCATCCATTCATTCCATATGTCCAAACCATCTCAGGGATCCTTTTTTAATTTTATTCATCCGTCTTATATTTCTTTCTTATTTCATCGTTCGGTATTCTATCATACAACGTTTTCCCGCACATTCTTCTTAGTGATCTCATTTCTACGGCGTTTATCCTGCTTTCATCCTTCTTTTGTCAGCTCCAAGCTTCACTTACATACATGAGGGTTGGCACTAGAACTCCATTGTGTACTGCCATCTTTGCTTCTGTGGATATATTTTCTCTATTTTTTGTGAATGTATACTTATACTTGTATACGAATACTGGATTTCACCCACGGTGGGTGATCATTTCATGAAATTTAATTGTATCCCAATAGAGACGAAGATTGTAACATATATGCAACCTTCAAAAATTTGTCTTACATGGTCATAAAAAAATAGGTGGAATGGGGAATGTTGTAATTACATAAAGCGTGCGCTTAACCCAACCAATGACAGGTCATAAGTCCTGTAAACACCTTGATCAACCATATTCAGTTTCCAGTTTGCATCTTCGTCTCTATTGAGATACAATTAAATTTCATATTTTCTCTAGTTAATATTTTAATCACTTGGCACCTTTGTAACCAACTATCGTTCATTTCCCCAGAAACATTTATTCTTCCGTAACGAAGCAGGTGTCTGGAACGTTCGAAAGGAACCCTTCTAGAAAAAACGTTCTTTGAAATCAAATTAGAGTATTCTGCTATACATGTCGAACACAATTCCGATAACGCAGCGTATTTCGCCTTGAGATTTTCGCTCGTTATGTAAATACCGAGTGTCGGAAGCGGCTCTGTAAACATGCCCGCATCATACCGGCGCCGGCGACACGACAGTGGCGCCATGGATTTGCGGCCACATTAGGCATCACGGGTGTGGGCTTGTGTACAAAGGATTCCGTAATTAAGTAACTTTATTAATCACCTGTCGCTTTCACGTCAAAAATAGCGGGAAATATATTCAACCCTTTTTTACCAAGAATACTCCAACGTGAAAACTGTACTAATAATGTCGTCCACAATTTGTCATTCGCTGTATTTCATTTCTTTAGACACATTGGTCGTAGATAGAAAGATTAATTGGAAACATTGACGGTCGTTTCCAAAACCTTAATGGACAGTTTAAAGGCAAGCTATTATAATAATTACATGTTTTTTAAATACAATAAAAATTATATTTATTCTAGGTATGTTCGCCATCATTTTGTGTTACTTGTAGAAATTTTAATAACTTTTGAAAATTATCGTATTTTCACAACATTTAATTGCAGTTTTCACGAACATTTGTCGGGTCAAAGACATCGTTTCTTGCTGTAAATATTTGAACACTGAGAAAGAACGCTGTGATCTGAAACATGTTTTTTGAAAATTGCAATTAAGTACACTTTTTATCTATCGGAACTCCCAAAAACGCTCACACCACACAAATCTTACTGTCTCACACATTATTATTTGGAAAAGACCAATCAATAATAAACCAGCTTGTTCCTCTCGTTTTAACTGAACAGGACCGAAATTTCAGGGTCCAGCCAAAATTTCCAAAATTTCCTTTGTACACTTATTGGCCTTTATTTTTAACACCAATTGGGATCAAAAATACTATTTTACTTTTTGATACTTGACACTTTGATACTTTTATTTTGTTATTATATTTTATATCATTGGATTTTACATTATTGGTTTTAGATTTATTTTGTGGACGTTGGATGATCAAAGTATGCGTGGGAGATGCCTATTGGTGGCGATGAGATTCGCAACCCATCACACCGCGTCTCTCGCGGAGGCGAAAAGAGAAGGATGGAGTACTTAGTTTTCTAGAAGTTTTATTACATTTTATGGGAATGACATGTTTTGCCCTTCTAGACA
This sequence comes from Lepidostoma basale, assembly GCA_022606425.2. Taxonomy (NCBI): domain Eukaryota; kingdom Metazoa; phylum Arthropoda; class Insecta; order Trichoptera; family Lepidostomatidae; genus Lepidostoma; species Lepidostoma basale. The sequence continues at coordinate 91,114 of JAHDVF020000534.1, read as the reverse complement.
TTATCAAATTTGACATTTGCTAATACCTGAAGGGCAAAACATGTCATTCCCATAAAATATAATAAAACTTCTAGAAAACTGACGTTTTTATTCATATTTATTATTTAATATGGATTTTTACACCATTATTCAAGAAACAATGAATAACAATTTATCACATAACATTTTGGTCCCGTGACAAAAAAACGATTGATGACCTTTGTGGCAGAGTGGTTAGAGCTTTGACTGCCATACCAAAAGTCCCGCGTTCGATTCCCGTCGAAGGCAGTGTGATTGTCACACTGTTTTTGATCTAGTATAGAATTCCTGTTACCATAAAATGGCGATAGATTAGCTAAAAATTGTATGCAGTAATTAGGTTGAAATGACCTGTAATATACAAAAAAACATTATAATGACTTTGAAGATTGTTTTAAATGTAGCATTCTAAATTGACTTAATAAAAATGCCTATTCGTGCAAAGCAAAGCCGCTCTACGAAAAGAACAATTTGTATTCAACGGAAATTGATTGAACAAACGTATTCAGCTGCAACCCAGTTGTAAACTGAACACACATAAATGGTTTCCCGCCTAAATTGATATATCAGATTCGAACGAAGCCTTTTATTCCTGTTTCCGGTTTCAAAAAACGAATTTCATGAGCCTAAAGTAGCGTATTTACGGAAAATTCACGTTCGAATTTACGTGCAACTTTCTGATTTTTTTTAGCAAATCGCGAAGTATGGATGCAGAAGAAGGAACGATATTCTCGCTTTTGTCTGAGCACGATGATTTCCCAAACATAAACGTTCCTTTTGGTATATTCTTTGTGATTTATTAAACAAATATTTATTATTTCTTGAACAATGACGTAAAACTCCAAATTTAACAATTAATACGAATGAAAACGTCAGTATCTAGAAATTTTATTATATTTTATGGGAATGACATGTTTCGCCTTTCTAAGACATTTGATCATGCCTTAGAAGGGCGAAACATGTCATTCCCATAAAATATAATAAAACTTCTAGAAAACGAACGTTTTCATTCATATTAATTATTTAAACAAATATTTTAAACGTTTTTATTATGTATACAATTTATGTATACAATTTTATTATGTATACAATTTATGTATACAATTTTATTATGTATACAATAGTGTTGCTTTTATTTTGCCCCAATGAACCTTGGGTACAAAAAAAAACTAGTTAACTTCACGTGTAAATACCATTCCACGGTTTGTGTTTAAAATTTTTATTAATCTTCTTCTTCTTCTTCTTCTTTAACAGCCGTTGTCGTCCACTGCTGGACATAGGCCTCCCCCATACTTCTCCATTATTTTATTATTATTATTATTATTATTATTATTATTATTATTATTTTATTAATATCGTACCTTTAATTTTTGCAGCTTTCACAAACATATTTCAGTCTGCAGATTTGATGCCATTATTCAATGAAGATATGTTTGTATTTAAAATTTTAAAATGTATGAAATTTCGTAGATAGTCCATTGTTTTGGCCGAAACACTATGATATTTCAACATTATTACTATTAAAATTTAAAACACTGTTATAATATCACAATTTCTTTTTATTCACTAAGAGTGTCGCCACAGCTGTTTCAACAACCGATGTTGGCATCATCAGGTGTTACAATAAACAGTTTATTGTAACACCCGATGATGCCAACATCGGTTGGAGAAAAAACTGTCGCGACACTCTCAGTGAATAAAAAGAAATTGTAATATTAAAAGTGTTTTAATTTTTAACAGTAATAATTAATTTCGTAGAGATAAAATGTGTACTGATTAAGGATGAATGTGGCTTGAAAGTGCAATATGTATTGTGAAAAATGTAATGTTTTTTTTAAAGTTATTCGAATATGAATCCATACGACAAAAAAAAAAAATATTGTTTTTACTTTTTGAAAAATATTTCAAGAAAAATATGCATTAGAATTATAGAAGTAACATCAGAATTGTTCGACAGCGTTTTAAATTTTATTCCAAATACAAATTAACGTCATCACCTTCTTATACAAATTCATCTCTTGTTAAAGTTTCTTTGATAACTAAGTACTTACGTATTAAGTTTAAGGGGTGTTAAAAACGAAAATGGTTTTTAGTGCCTTATAAAATATTGTATTACAGCACAGTATGTTAAGTTTTCTAAGAGATTTTAGCGCTTTTTTGTGTGTAGAATAATTTATTGGCTTTATGAACATGAGGATAAGAGTGAATTTTTGATTCATTTTTCACTAAAATGTACACAAAATGGTGGCCCGCTTTGGCAAAGTGTGCGAGCGATCTCACTTTACGTCCTCGTAAACATTTATGATAGCTCAAAGTGTTGTTTGCATCGCAATGTCACGATTTAACCTTCGTCTTAAGCATACTCGATATTTATTTAGCTAATAAATTTTCCAATAAAGAGCATACTATGATATTTTTTTTATTAGTTGAATGCAAATGTTCTATTCTGTATCCATGACATACTCGTAAATACCATGAGATGACATTTTATGACACTTACGTATCGAATAGTGGCAATTTACTAGCAAAAGGAGAATAAAAATATAATATGTATTGTTAAGATTAAACCCCATGTAGTGTACTAGTCAGAGTAGTCAAAATAATCTATCAGCAGTTAAACTATTTCGATATATTTTGATATCCAAATTTCTTCGTAAGATGTTGGTTTATTTTTAAACTAGTTCATAGTATTAATGTACGTGATTTTTCGAACCTTATGTTTCTATGTCGATTTGAATGAGTCCTTTGTAATCTTTTTGTAGTTCTTAAATAATCTATATACCTACCTGTAGTCTTAGTTTTATAATTGTACTTCTCCGTTAATAATCTTATACCTGTATTCTTAATTTTAACTATGTCCTATCTTTATTACTCAAAATACCTGTATTCTCATTTATAATAGTGTCCTTTTTTCATCAAAAACCTATTACAATACTTACCTGCATTATTAAGACTGATCACAGACTTAACTCGTCTTAGGCTTAATTTTTACCGTTGCTCATAAAATGTTCATAGATTTAAGTAAACTGTCTGTAATAAAATAATGTATTGGAATTTATTCCGTTTATAACAATAAAAAATAAAAAAATAAAAATAATAAAAATAAAAATAAAAAATAAAAAATTTGGTTCACTGAAAAAACTAGAAATTATAATATTATTTAAACCAACTAACTAAATCACCATCACGCCGTTTCCACCGTAGGCGAAATAATGTACTGCACACTTTTCTTTCCTGACATATTTCTCTCGATTCCTCAACATTCATACATCGTGTCATGCACGCGCGTCGATTTCTCTGACTCCTCCCGTGGCCGACATTCAATATTTGATTTATTTGATCGTGCCGCGTGTTCCTCGGTCTTCCTCTATTTCTAGTTTTAACACCATGATTTGCACCGCATTCACTTCTTATATTTTTATTCGACACTCTATCATACACAGAGTATCCACACATTCGTCAAAGAGTTCTCATATTATATTTAAAATCAAGGTGGGCACTAGAGATGAGCTTTTCACGTAATCTTCCTGCTTTATTTGCTGTTTCTCTTATCACTGTATCAGAACACTCTCTCTCCATGTAATCTCTCCAATAATGCCTTCTCAGTATTTTCTATCGCAATTATTTCTTGCTTTAAAATTTTCCACTGTGTCGTTCCGCAATGGCTTTAAATACTTGTTCGTTAATTTGAGTGCCTTAACCATCTAGAATCTGAATCTTACATTCACAATATTTATTATCGAAGAACATAACGCCGAGTAACATAAAGGATTTGAGAGGTAATACAATATTTAACTGCAATATTGAGGGGGAGATAACAATATGAAGACATTGGAGCTAGCAAAGAGGAAGGGATTCCTTAAGGAGAACCTTTGAAACATTTCGTATAAAATTTATTGAAGTAAAATTGAATGATTGAATCAATTAAGTTTCAATGCTTATAAAGGTGAGAAACATCGTACTAAAAACATGTTGTGTTGAATTCACTTATCATATATTTTGAACACGTAACAGAAACCATATAAAAATAAAGAAGTTTATATATGTAATAGGGTTCTAACGGGTAGTAGGGCTACGATGGGGTATACTTTGCTGGAAAGTGTATTTTTATAAAAGTTCGTAATGCACCATGTTGCAATAACACCTGCAACACTACTATCAAGTCCAACTCATTAGCGTCCTGAAATGGTAATTACTATCAGTGTCATAGCTTTTATGTTTAAAATAGTCTCGCCACTTTGCCACCAATTTTATGTTTTATACTTCGGGTGAGGATTTTTGGGATGGAATAACTTCCAACACGATTAAATTTTTAAGAAGAGAACTTTATTCAAGATGTTACAAGTAATAAATTACAATGGTATAAAGATGTGTTACAAGTAAGGAATTGCAATTGTATCTAGACGTGTTATTATCAAGGAGTTGCAATTGTATCAAGACGTGTTACTATTAAGGAGTTGCAATTGTATCTAGACGTGTTACTATTAAGGAGTTGCAATTGTATCTAGACGTGTTACTATTAAGGAGTTGCAATTGTATCAAGATGTGTTACATATTAAAAAGTTGCAATTGTATCTAGACGTGTTACTATTAAGGAGTTGCAATTGTATCTAGACGTGTTACTATTAAGGAGTTGCAATTGTATCTAGACGTGTTACTGTTAAGGAGTTGCAATTGTATCTAGACGTGTTACTATTAGGGAGTTGCAATCGTATCTAGACGTGTTACGATTAAGGGGCTGCAATTGTATCTGATTTAATCCATGATGCGGTTCAGCTTAAATACTGTGCATTTCTTTGTTCGATGACACGTGTACCTGAGGGAACAGATTAATAAAAAAATACTCGCATTCGACTCCTAATGTTTACAATTTTTTTAATATTATAAACAAACATTCGATGAGTCAGACGAAGACGTGGGAACAGATCAATTAATGCATCTCGTGAATCCCCAAATGTTTACTTAAAATCTTGATTCAAAATATAGACGTAGGAATCAATTCGTGTGAATGGGTGGTTAGGTATGTAACATAGCAGATAATGGGTGGACGAATGGCGAATGTCTGACGCCATAAAACCTGACTCCCCCAGCTAAGGAAAGGTGACCCCTACAGAAAAACCCATCAGAGAAGGCAACGGGAAACCACTCTGATTACATTTTACCAGAAAATTCACTATGGTGAGGAACAGGTTCGCCGAGGTAATTGCCAACGTTGTGGGGATCCGACAGGGTACTTGAAGAAGAAGATGATATATGTAATAAAACATATGTGAAAAATATATTTATTTTTGTATAATATTATACTATGATTGTTGTTCTTTGACGAAAGACCAATTCGAGCTTTTTTGACCATGAATGAGCCCAATTATTCTAAAACAAAATCCAAGCGAATGAAATTAGTAATTTGAATTAAGAATCGCGCGACTCTCCACTATTTATGGTAAGAGGTAAAATAAAAACGGAAATTCACCTTTTATATGATTCGATCATTCTATTTTAGACTTTTGTCTCGACATATTTTGAAAGTTTTAAGCCGAAATTTACATAACACTATATATCGTTCTTCCAAAGACGAAGGTCTTAAACTTCGAAACATGTGGGGAAAAATAATCTCTAAAGTTGAAAGAATAGTTTTATAACTGTTTATGAAAAAACTTTGTTTTTGTATCGCAATTGTATTTTATTTTACGATAGCTGTTTCATCAATCAATGCTGACATCATCAGGTGTTAGAATAGCAAATTAAATTTTCGTGTTTTTTCGAATATTTATGTGTATTTGTTCCTATGTCGATTTGAATGACTTCTTTGATATAATTTTGAAATTCTTCGAAAAATCACAAAAATTTGACAGTTGATGTATACAACACCTGTATGTATGTAACACCTGATGATGTCAACATTGGTTGATGAAACAGCTGTTGTAAAATAAAATACAATTGTGATACAAAAACAAAGTGTTTTCATTAACAGTTATTAAATGTTTAAGTATCATAGTGTTTCGGCCAAAACAATGGACTATTGAAAGAATAGTTTTTGAAATCGTAAAAAAAATCGGCATATTTCAATTCCACAGTGTTAACAAAGAAACGTTATGAAAATTTGAAAATGATATTTACTTTAATTTTTGTACGTAAAAGTTATACATGCTAAATTCTCGCTTTTGTGATATTTCAGGCAACTTCAATTTTGTGCGCTGTTGCTTCTTCTCACAAAAATCAACCCCTTTCAGGCACCCCAAGTTTATGCGCCATTTAAGGGTTCCAATTTACGGTTGTTGTATTAATGTCTGCGGGCAAAAGCGCGTGTCATTTTATTGGCAATTAAATTAAGCTCATTTTGTCAAGGTGTGCCAAAGTAAATATTTACTGCGCTAGGAGAATATGAATCGTTAGCGAAATGGTTTTTGTGGGCTGAATAGGAATATTACATAATGTCAACACGTCCAAGGCGTACCTAAAGCTCGCGGTGTCTTGGATACATACGTTTATGCAAAACAGTATTTGTAATGGTTCCTGTAATAATACCTCACGATTCGTCCGCAAGTTATAAAGATAATGTTTTCTTTAACAGTTCATTGGACAGGATTAATCATTTATAAAAATCGAATAGTTGCCCATAATGGAGTTTTAGTATCACTCACTAACCATGAAACGCCACACTGTTCTGTCCTGAGTTTTCTCTCGCTTCCGCTACATTCATTAATTTTTCATGCATGCACGTCGATTTCTCCGACTCCTCACGTGACCGACATTTCATATTTGATTGATTTGATCGTGCCACGTTTTCCCCGGCCTTCCTCTATTTCTAGCTCCGTTCACGACGTTTACATATAGCTTCTTCACCATTCTGCCTTCACTCATTCTTTTCATGTGTCCAAACCATCTTAATGACCCTTTCATTATCTTGTTCATAACACTTTCATTCGCACCGCATTCACTTCTTATACTTGCGTTTGACACTCTATCATATACAGATTTACCACACATTCGTCTTAGAGATCTCATTTCTAAATAGATATTTTTTCTTAAACAATGACATAAAACTTAGAATAGAAACTGTTAAAATTAAAAACACTGTTATAATTATAACAATTTCTTTTTATTCACTGAGAGTGTCGCGATAGCTGTTTCGCCAACCGATGTTGGCATCATCAAGTGTTGCAATAAACTGTATTTTAACACCTGATGTACTGTTTCGTAAACAATGACATAAAACTTCATATATTCAATAGAATACTAATAGAAACTAAAATTTAAAACACTCTTATAATATCACAATTTATTTTTATTTATTGAGAGTGTCGCGACAGCTGTTTCGCCAACCGATGTTGGCATCATCAGGTGTTACAATAAACTGTATTGCAACACCTGATAATGCCAACATCGGTTGGCCAAACAGCTGTCGCGACACTCTCAATAAATATAAATAAATTGTGATATTATAACAGTGTTTTAAATTTTAACAGTAATAATGTTGAAGTATCATAGTGTTTCGGCCAGAACAATGGACTAATAGAAACCTCAATTTTCTAGAAGTTTTATTAAAGTTTATGGGAATGAAAAAATATTTGATAATGCCTTAGAAAGACGAAACATGTCATTACCATAAACTCTAATAAAACTTCTAGAAGACGGACGTTTTATTTGTATCAATTATTTAATTTGGAGTTTTACAGCATTGTTCAAGAAACAATAAATAATATATATAAACAGTGTATACATTTTGTAATAAGGTTCAAATAACACGTATACAAAAATGTGAAAATCATTCCAAGAACCCAATCCCTAAGATTGAAACTAAAAAAAAGCATCAAACAAAAGTTATATATTTTTTTGGAAAGAATCCGTATAAAAATAGTGATTTTCTTTCTTGGGTAACAAATAGAGTAATTCAGTACATCCGAAACTTTAATCGAACAAATTCCGCTATCATTATGTACGGGCGGCCGTAAACCGGGGATACTTTTGTGTCAGACGTCAAGTACGAGTATTCGGCGTCGTTCAAGGTTCCCCCTCAGACATCCAGACGCTACCGGCTCGCTGTGGTGGTAGGACCCGCGTGCGTCTCTACGGCGAGTGTGTGTGGGTGCGTAGGATCTGTGGGTGTGTGGGTTTATAGGGAAACTAAAATGTTTCGCTACATAAAACTTTGTTGTGCGTCCATATCACAGAGACTCGATATAAAGGTGGCGCCAGTCTGCAAAATACCGGGTGACTATTTTTGTAATACGGTATCACGTTTCAAAACATACGTAAACTTGTGTTAACAAGTTCTATTGAACTTTTTTGTGTGGAAATTGCCACTTCTAAGTGGGTTAAAGCGCGTGATTTTAAGTTTTCAGATAAAATAACTCTTATGATCTTACAATAACATTCTTTACTAATGTTAAAATGTGATATTTCGTTATGGTGTCAGTTTTTTTGTGCATTGGTCGGTTTCCAGAGTAGTCCTTTATTGTCCGAGGCTTTCTTATCTGTACTGAGAGCTTTAGGATGTTTTTTATGGTATGCAGGCTGCTAACCTTGCACGCCAACCCTCCTCCTGTTTCATCCATTTGATTTAATTAAATTAAAAAACATTTTTATAAAATGTAATATTTAAAAAAATTATGATTGTTTACAAATACAATTATTAGTTTTTTTTATATGACTCGCTGTATAAACGTGGAGGAATCTATAGAGGTGTGTTAATATAAAGTAGTAGGGCGGTCCATTCTATCTGCCTACCCTTATGGTTTGTTATTGTTAAGCAATCGGTAGAACTATAAATTGGCCTTCAATACTATTATGTGAACATAGATGTCTTTATTAATCTAACAAACTTTTGACAATTAACAAAAAAAATACCTGTTATTGGTTGCATCTTTGCCTCCTGGGAAGTGGATCACCAACCGATCGTCAGCCGTGTGGTAGACTGTGTTAGACGATAGGCTGTCGCGAGATATCTTCACTATACTATTTTCCTGCAAACGAGAGACTTGCTCGTTCCAATATCTTCTCATTTGGCGCCCCTATCGGACAATGTCTTCAACTCTGCAGATTCTTCGGATTTCTGTATTTCTTATTCGGTCACAAAGGCTTTTGCTGGCTATACATCGTAGTAATTTCATCTCGTTGATGCGCAACACACAAGGTTGCATCAATATCGGGCTGACTAATGGAAACCATATGGAAAAATAAGTACATGAGCATTAGGGTGTCCCTTTTTTTTCAAAGTTTTAAATTTAAAACGCATAGGCTATTGTTTTATTCATTTGGGCCTAAAACATCCGAAAACATTTTTTTTCCTTATTCGGAACAGTGTAACCCGTGCCGACTTGCGCGCAAAGATGTCCCATACAAATTGCGTCACAGGAGCGGCGCGCTGTCGTTGTTATTATCATTTAGTCTAGCTTGTCGGGTAGGCACGGATTGTTTTATATTTCGAAGATGTCAATGGAACTAAGAAGTAATTGAAACAGTATTTTCTTGGTTGGTGAAGTAAATCACCAAATAACAGGGGTAAACTACCATCTTATCGTCAAGTTCTCGCAGTTCTATTTTTCAACATACGTGAAGTTAATTTGACTGTTAATGAAAGCCCAAATCTTGTCATTCTGGAGTGCAATATATTCTGAAAAAAGGCTAGAATACCTACCAGAGCTGTTCTAAATTATGTTTAGAAGTTGGTAGATCTTTATCAGGTCTGACGAGAACTGCAAAAAATAGCAAGAAGATTCATGACTTACATAGGCGCCGCGAACAGATCTTTCAACTTGAATTAGATAATTTATTCGACATCGCACAAGCCAATACTCTTAAATGTGCTGTGATACGACAGCATCTTATACAGGATGCTTGAACGGAGCTTGTGTGCAAAAACTAGAAAGAGATTTGTTACTCTTTGCTTGCCGCCATCATATATATGAACTGATGCTCAAAAGTGCGTTTGAATCACAAAATCGATTGTACGAGATGATTATAGCGATATCATTGAGCTTGCTATTGTTTTTCTGGGTGGAGGCAATGAAAATAAAATAAAAATCATACTTGCGGGCCCAATACATCAAGCACGATAGATGGCAAGAGCTCTTAAAAATACGTTTGCTGCAGTCCTAGTTTAAAATGTGCGCTAAGGACAAACAAGCTTTACGAGATGTTTGTTTATTTATTGTGGCAGCTTATGTGAAGCCTTGGATTGAATGTAGTTTGGCGATAAAAGCTCCGAATCAAGATTTTTGTTTTTTAAAAACCTTAAAAGATTGCGAAGAACTTGACAATTTCCCAAGCGGTTTATACAAGTTCAATCAACATTTGTGGTACTTGTCAGAGAAAATAGCCATCTTTTTAATTTTCGATGACAACGTTGATGAGCAGACCAAAGGAAACATTGTAGAAAACTTACAAAAAGAAAGTTTTGGTGATTCGGGAAAGATATATGTTCCATCGAAGGAACAGATGTTTGTCTCTCTATATGGTACGTAAGTAGTGTTTAATCTGGTATTTAAATTAGCACTTATTTGTTTTATTTATAGGTACTACAAGTATTTGTTATCTTGTTTTATGGAAATCTTTGAGTGATTTTGTTTCTCTCAAGAGTAAAGATTTATTTTCACGACTGAAACGTGATAGTAGTTTCTTTCAAGAAATTGTATCATCATAGATAGATAACGCGGAGTTTGTGGAAGCTAAACAGAAGGTTACTAGCTTAAAATCAGTTAATGACACAGCTAAAAGAGCTGGTAATATAATAAAATACTTTCATGGTTTGACTACCGCAGATGAAGAACATAAGCAGTTCATATTATGTTGTGTGCCAGAACATAGAAAAATTTACCCAGACTGTAAAAAAAGAGACTTTGAAGAGGAAATATCTATGTAAATAAATATGAATTCGGATCTTTTTTGATAATTACAAGAAAAACATTATATAAATACATGTTTTCATCAATATTTATCTAACATAATGGTTTTAAGTGATCATCTACAACTACATTTAAGAGACACTTAAACCGGCTATTTTCTAAAACTTTGAGGGCAAGTCGGCACGGGTTAGAATTAACGTAGGAAGTTGAAATTCTGTATTTTGGTAACTAGTAGACTATTAAACATAATTAGGGGGTATGCGTTTCAAAAATCTAAAAAAAAAAATTTTTGCCCATATAAGGGACACCCTAATGAGCATCAAGGGTAAAGTAAGGATCTACAAAACCAGCGTCAGATCTATCTTAACAAACGCAACAGAATCCAGAGCCGACACAGCTCGAACCAAGTAACTTTTATGATATTTTACAAAAGTGTCTCTAAGCCAATATGTTATGTTAAATATATATGTCATCCCTGTAAAATTTAATAAAACTTTTTAAATCTATTGATGATTTTCCAAGTACATCGTTTTATTATCTCCCAGTTAGTAACCAGAGTAACCCTTTCTATGGAAATAATAATTACAATATAAAACATAATAAATCAAATATTGAATGTCGGCCACGTGAGGAGTCGGAGAAATTGACGTGCGTCAATGATACGATGCATGAATGTTGAGAAATTAAGAGAAGTATGACAGAAAAGAACAGTTTGGCGGGCCATCCTGTTTGCCTACCCCTTCGAAGAGACGACGTGCCACGTTTTCGCCCTTGAGGTGAGCTATTCACAAAAACGGCGCTATACAAATGAGCCTAATTATTATTTTTATTATTATTCTAATAAATTAATGAAATAATTTTATATTAAGCCTACAAAAAACATTAGTATTCTACTTATAAGATTTAACGAGTTTTGTGATTTTTATCAAATTTCAATTCACCAAAATACATGGTATAAAGCATTAAATTATTTAAACTAACTAACTAACTAACTAACCATCACGCCGTCTCCCCGAAAGGGTAGGCAGAAATAATGGACTGTCACACTTTAACCGATGCGGCACTCCATCCTTCTCTTGTCGCCCCGCGGGAGACGCGGTGTGATGGGTCGCGAACCTCATCGCCACCAATAGGCATCTCCCGCGCACACCGATCGAAATCGTCCAACATCCACAAAATACATCTAAAACAAATAATATAAAATACAATGATATGAAATAAAATAACAAAATAAAAATAATTAAACACAAAATTTTATTTTTAGATGGTGCACATATTGTCTATTTAATTTATTTTCCACTATTCACCGTTTTTTTTAGCAGTAATTAGGCATTTAAAATAAATCAACACCAATAATAAATTATTTAAAATATTTAAATAAATTATTTAAAGGTTTTATAATGTTTTATAGTGAGTCGAAGACCGCCCTGTGGGGGTTATTTTAATGTAAGAGGAGGAATGAGTTAAGGGCTTAAGGCGTGTCAAACGCTTATCTCAGAAATGTATCAAAGTTTTTTCGTAATGATGAATAACTTACGATCTCTATTATTTGCTGGAATGTCTCACAAATAAAACGACTGCCAACTTTCTTTTGTATGTTTTACAAATTTCATTTTCAAAATAAGTTTTTTACCGTTAAATTATTTCAATGATAATATGTTTTGTGTAATTTAAAAAAAAAAAATTCACAATAATTAAAAATTTATTAAAATACACTATAAAATTTTGTTTACATTTTTATAAATTGAAAAAGTTACACATAATCTTAGTATCCAAATATATCGCAAAACGTAAAAAAAAATATAAATTCTTTTTGTAATGTAATTTATGTAACAAAGGTGTAAAATTTCATATTAAATAATCAAAGTAAATTTTTCGACCTTTCTTATAATTGTTTTTCACTTGTCGAACCCCTTTTCTATTACTGTTATTTGCTTCCCTGTTTATTTCTCCTAATTTTGTTGACTCATTAATATTGAATTTCTGTTACTGTTGAACCTAATAACTGTTTTGTTCCCATCTTTATAATAATTGTTTACAATATTGTGTGTAGTTTCTTTTCCTACTAATAAGTTTGTATATAAACTAAGTCGATGTATTTTTTAGTTGATTGTAAGATCTGACTATGCTAACATTAGTTATCAAAACAGTTGTCGCGACAAAATATAATGTACAGAACTACGCACTACAGAAAGCCGGATGAAATAGAGATCTGCTGTAGAGTGTGAAGGTTAGAAAGGTCTCAAATGTGGGACATGTGCTAAGGGAAAAAAATACCAGCTTATTCAGCTGATAATCATGGGCAAGTTAGAAGGATAACGGGGAGTTGGCAGAAGGCAGTTGTCCTGGCTGCGGAATCTATTGGATTGGACAGGAATGAGGAGAGTAATGATCATGTTCCAAGTAGCGCAGGACAGTGATGCTTTTGCTGCTGAGACCGCCAACATTATGGGGACCTAACACGGCACCAGAGAAAGAAAGAGAAACATGAAAACCCTTATTTTCTATATTTATTTTTATTTCGCGGGAACACGTGTTTCGCCTTGTTTATATTTTGTCACTGAAAATGTTTAATTAAACCTTTGTTAATCTTACCGGTTTTGACACTATTTATATTACATATCAATCTTGTGTAAATATTATTACATTGATCCGATGGCAATTAATACAGGTATTGACAAGAAAAATATCGTGTATACGTTTAAAATTAATAATTAATTCATAATATGTTAATTCGACTATCGAAAATTTCTTTTTTTTAATAAAAAATGTGCTTCTTAGTTAACAGGGTTTCTTAATCACATAAGACAATTATTCATTCATTCATTCATTTCTCGGCGCTTCATCCCGCTGTGGGACTTGGCCTCCCCCACAACGGTCCTCCACTGACTTCTATCCATGGCCATCTCTCTCCATTCCCCAGCTCCTTCCATTTTCCCCTAATCTTCTTCTACGCAATCCGCCCATCTTTTTCTCGGTCTGCCTCTTGTTCTCTTTTCGCGGGGCACCCATCTGGATGTAATTCGTGGTGTTCTACCCTCTGGCATTCTTTCCACATGGCCAGCCCACCGTAGGCGTTGAGACTTACAGAATCTCACTTCTGTTTCCTCGTTATAAGAAAATTATTATGTTATTTAAAATAAAAATATGTTTATAATAACTATGACCGGTTTCGTCAACATCACTTATATAGACAGATATGTGTCCATTCAAAACCGGACACCGAAATTTTATTTATTATTTTAAACCAATATTTCTTCTATTTTTCAAATATTGTGTATTGAAAATATATTTTTTAAAGGGTTGCTTATGTTCCAAATATTTATAAGCAAGTAAAAAACTGAAAAACAAATTAAAGTTAACAATAGTAGTTAAAATAATAGTAAGCTTTTGCGAACGTATAAAATTTACTGCAAAATATTTGGTGCTTTACTGTGAAATCATTTCAGTATATTCTTGCTGTTTATTATCAAAGTTTAAAAAGTAATTCTGCAAATAAACTTTCAACTTATCTCAACGGACTTTGGCTAAGGTATTCAGAGAGAACTTTAAACTAAAGTGATAAGTACAAAACACGTAGTACGATGAACATTCTGAGGTTATAAAATGCCATTTTCCCTCGTTCACTCATGAAGGGATGAAGAAATTCAAATAAAGGATGGTATTAGCTTTGTTTTTATAAAATTTTATGAGCTGCTAATTTCGGAGGGTTGCTGTACCAATGTGGGAAAACTAAGCTTGGAGCTTTCAGAAAAAGTATAATTTGGATAGTCATATAGTAAAAGCTGAAGAGGGCCACACATCACTAATATGAATTTAAGAAAATTATTATCATTTTAGATGTTTTTTTATTTATTCATTTATTATACATAAATGAGACATAGCAAACGAAAAACATTAAGACTACTCATTTGGACACAAAACGGTGTAACAAATATAAAATAACGATATGAAACTAAAAAAAAATACATATCAGAAGGATCTCAAATATGTTGACGTCAGTGAGGCAGTACTCTTTCCATAATTTGTAATATATTTTTTATGAACACCGCCTCACTGACACTAAAGATGTCCAAATCCATGACGAATAGATTCAACGTCCGATTTGCTCTTCCTACTGGTATCACCAAAGGCAAGTTGGTTCTGCGTGACGGAAAAACGAACAATGTTTTTGACAACCTTCGTATCATAGTGGCAACAGCTTTGACAGACGCTCCGAAGGTCCTGGGTTAGATTACGGCGTGACTGTGAAAAAAAAATTCTCGCTGTCATTGATTTGTAAGAATACAAATAATAATAAAAATAGGAATATACCTTTTACATGTCATGAAAACCAAAAGCTAAAAAATGTGATGCATTAATGAGATTTTAAAAATTATTTTTCGTATACAAAATAAAATGTGGAAAGCAACGGGAAACTTCTACATTAAAAAGGCCCAAGTAGCATCCGAAGAACTATGAAAGATGTAAATAGAATTTTCTCCAAACCTCCCTAGAATCGAACTTACGAAAATGCATAAAAATTGCTTGAATTTATATTTAAAGCTTTGTACATAATGAAATTGCGGTTAATGTATGTTTACATGCTATGTTATGTACAGACCACGCCGAACACAATGGTTACATACTTGTTGAATGAAATGTTTGGAATTCGGCAGCCTTGATATTTAGAGAGATTCAAAATAATAATTCAGGCATAGGTATGCAATGAAATCCAATTTGAATTCCTGCAGAGTGTAATAAATTTCCATGTTAAATAGGCGGGAATTCCAGGTAACCAAAAACTCGACATCTATAGCAGTTCAACCCTTCCCAATTGATACGGAGTAATTTATTTTTCTTCTGTCAACTCTTAATCAGGTTGAATTTATTGTTTTATTGGATAACCATACCATATACGAGCTTACTTTGTTTTTCGAGAAAATTGCGAGTGGATGCCAAATTATTTTTATCGTTATTTTGTGGTTTCTTTATAAAGTGGTACTTCAAATACTATGTTAATAAATTGTTTTTTCTATTTGTACCACTGAATAAAAAAGGTCGTCCATTTTTTTACTAATACGAGTGAAAACATTTAGTTTCTAGAATATTTACGAGTACTATATTGTATTTTATGGGAATGACATGTTTTGCCTTGTCAAGGCCTTCTTAAATGTTTCCAATTGAATAACACATAAAATAATGAAATTTTTAGATTCGAACCCCGGGCCATTAAAATGGAGCCATAGTTGTTGCCAGTTTCCAATAAAGTTATTTTATATATTATAATAATTAAAACAAACGAGGTTTTTAACTACTTCCACTTTTGTCGTTATTTCGACAGTGACCGGTTTCGCCAGGCTCGCTGACATCGACAGACTGAATGTGTATTCTACCATACGTGTATTCTAAGACCAGTCTGTCGATGCCAGTGAGCTTGAAGAAACCGGTAGCTTTCGAAATAAAGACATAAGTGGAAGTATGATAGTAAAAAAACGCCGTTTTATTTAATTATTATTAAAAAATTAACTTCCATCAAGAGATTTCAGAAAATCAAAAAAAACATTTGGTAGCTATTTTAATAACATCTTCTTCTTCTTAGCCCATTTCACACAGGACAGGCGTCTCCTTGACTGCCTGGGTGGCGTCTGATGGGATTCGGTCTCTTTTGAGTCTCTTTTTAATAAAATAAGTCCCATCCAAGTCATCTTGGGCATACCGCTTCCTCAAAATGACATGACCATACATCTCAGATGGTTATCTTCGAGTTTATCTGATATTGATTTTTTCTTTAAATATTAACGAATCATCTTGTTACGAACAAAGCAATAGATTATCGAAAAATATGTTAACAAAAAAAAAAACAATTTCATGTTCGAGATCGGAATATTGAAGTTGACCACCTGCATTTTATTGTCGAAGGAAATGATTAACAAATGTTTACAGTGGATTTATTACAAAATTTCCACTTTTTTAAATTCGCATCCTTTTGTGATTTACTATGATTTTTATTTTAACTAACTAACTAACTAACCATCACGCCATCTCCCTGAAAGGGTAGGTAGAAAGAATGGACTGTCACACTTTTACTGATGCGGCACTCCATCCTTCTCTTTTCGCTCCGCGGGAGACGCGGTGTGATGGGTTGCGAACCTCATCGTCACCAATAGGCATCTCCCGCGCACACTTTGATCGTGCAACACCCACAAAATAAATCTAAAATAAATAATATAAAATACAATGATATAAAATAAAATCACAGAATAAAAATAATTTAACACAAAATGTTCTTTTTAGATGGTGCACAGATTGTCTATTTAATTTATGTTCCACGAATCCGTCGTTTTTTTTAATTTAGCACATAATGTAATAACACATAATTTTTTTTCGATGTTGCACATGTTGACATGGACGATCCGGACTTTTGTGTTTATTTAATTTATGTTACACGTATCCACCGTTTAGTTTAGTTAATTAGCTGTAATTAGGCACTTAACCAGCAAGAACTTTGAAATAACATTGAAGGAAATATTCAAATTGTCATTGGAACAAATGAAAAAATTATTTTTACACCTGTCAAAATTCTTTATAAAAACGATTAAACTAATATAATTTTAACAGCAAAACAGCACAAACGTATTACGTGTCACAATTAACTATTATAAAGTGCGACAACTGTTAAATTTACCAAAACAATTCACTTATACGCGAAATAACTCCAAATTAACAGGAGCACCACATGAACCAAACCAAATTTTCAAAAACAAAAATAACCAAACCAAATTTTTATTTTATCTTTTCCATAAAATTATTTTGTACCTATACATATGTTGATTTCACTATTTAATTTACAATTTTACATTTTGGAATTCCGCAGCGTTAATGACATAACTTTCAATAAATTAAAATATTAGTAATAATTAAATAAAACGATGTGTTTTAACTACTTCCACTTTTGTCTTTATTTCGACAGCGACCGGTTTTGCCAGGCTCGCTGGCATCGATAAAACTCTCGATGCCAGCGAGCCTGGCGTCTGTCGATGTCATGAGTTGTCACGATGTCTGAGTCAGTCGATGCCAGTGATCCTGGCGAAACCGGTCGCTATCGAAATAAAGACAAAAGTGGAATATTAATCGATGTTTGATTAAGTGTATAGAATTCCATGATGATGTTATTAAAATAAACAAAAGTTGTTTAAAAATAACAACTTTTGTTTATTTTAATAACAACAAAAGTGGAAGTTGTTAAAAACATCGTTTTATTTAATTATTATTTATTTAGAAGTTTTATATGATTGTTCAAGAAACAATCGGGTGGTGGTCTAGGGGATAGAATGCTTGGCTCCTGATCCAGGGGACATGGGTTCAAGCCTGGACACGACCAGATTCCTTCTTCATAAAAATGAGCTATTTTCTGCTCACATTGAAGATTGTAAAATAAATTAAAAAATCATTGAATAAAATCCTTGGTATTAGTCTTTTTTTTTTTAAATAATAATAATAATAATAACAAAGCCAATATATTTTGCATTCTACATTAACCGAAGTCTACAATTAGAAATGTACCATATACTTATAAACCTATATTTTACGAGTACCTTTCAGTTAAATTTAAAATTAGGGTATATTTTATATTGTCTATTACATTAAGAGTCATCCCCTTATCACGAACTTATATTTCCGGGTCGATATCTCCAGCAATCAGCGTATCCAGCGAGGGGGGATAAGTTTATAGCGATATAAATAATTGAAATTGAAAGGAATATTACACTTGCTAATTGAATTGAAGGGAAACGATAGCCGGCGCAAGGGACATTTTATTGCCTGATTACTTTTTGTTTAATATTCAAAAGCAGAGCGGATATTAAATTTATTAATTAATTATTTCATTTGTACCTGAGACATTTCGTTGGAATATTTTTGGTTAATACATTTTAATCCAAGGCACTCTTAAATATTATAAACTGAGCAATTCAAATTTAATACATAATAAATTTAAGTAAATGCGGTGCGAATAATGATGTTATGAACAAAATAATGAAAGGATCATTAAGATGATTTGGACATATGGAAAGAATGAATGAAGAAAGTATGGTAAAAAAATTATATGTTAACGAGGTTAATGGAACCAGAAATAGAGGAAAACCGAAGAAAACGTGGCACTATCAAATAAATCAAATATTGAATGTCGGCCATGTGAGGAGTCAGAGAAATCGACGCGCGTGGATGACACGATGTATGAATGTTGAGGAAACGAGAGAAATATATCAGGAAAGAAAAGTGTGGCAGTCCATTCTTTCTGCTTTCCCCTTTCGGGGAGTCGGCGTGATGGTTAGTTAGTTAGTTAGTTAATTAAAATTTAATAGAAAGACCGCTTATAGTACATATAACTATATATTTTATACAGAAACATACTTTTTAAATATAAGTATAAATATTAATTTTAGAAAAATATAAATGCACCTAGTATTACAACACTTTATTTCACGTATAACAGACATGTTTCGGTTAAAACATTACCTTTTTCAATGTTAAAATTTTAAAAGAGAGTGATCAGTTATATAAAAAGAAGGGTGGAGCTAGTTGTTTGCTAATCGTATTTTCACTATTTTTATAGCTTTTTTAATTTCTAATAATTCCGAAATGATCTAATGATTTGTAATATTTATGTACTTTAAAAAACAGTTTTTTTAAAAAATATATACGATCATCCTGATTTACAGTTCTTTCATTCGAATTCAAACATTCTTACATCAATAGAACGAGTCTATATTTCACCACCTTAATGTATTTTCAAACGTCTTGTGTAAGAAAAAACTAGTCCTTTTTCTCTCAGCTCTTTACAATCTACGGCGTGATCTGTAAAAAGAGAGTGTCTAAGCAGTTTCTTGGTGACATAGACTATATTCAGTAAAGAAATCTATCCAGTTTATTTTCCTGTTAAAAACTTCGTACTTTTTCAAAGAACCGCATTTGGAGTTATCCATTTTTCAACCTACCGCAATGACTGTACGAAGGAAGCAACTATTTATGTGTGCAAACCGAACACTTAATGGTAAGGAAACCAAAATGAACAGATAAAACATTTTCACTCAAATACCAAATTAGTTTCAATATTTTCAATATTTTTTTACACTTTTATTACTATATTTATCTCCGCTTGTTTAGGCATTAAACATATCCTTATTACCGTGAGAAAAATACATTCATCTGTTTATTTTGTAATGCAGATGTTGATTTGTACCTTAGATATAAATTTGTATTTTTAAATACCAGAAGTATACATACTTTACATTTATATACACATACAACACAATGGCGGGAGAAAAGTAGAAATATTACTATTGTAGTTTAAGGACCATGCATCCCTACAAAACCTGCTTGCCATACACGATATAAAATAAAATAAAATAATTTGTTTAAAAATAATTTAATATCATTTTATAATTTTATTATTTGTTTTCTTTCTTTTCCTACTGACGATAATTTTTGTTCGCATTATTATGTGTGACCACAAAATTAATAGTTGTGTTATATTGAAAAAAAAAAGAATGCAAATTACACATAAAAAAATATATTATACATTACAGGAAAATATGATTCCAAACGATGCATTAACACCAAGATCGGCCATGCAAAATACCTGATACACAAATCAATTAATACTCTTTTTTTATTTTATTTAACACGAATTCTTTCTTTCTTTCTTACTTCATCATTAGATATTCTATCATTCGTTGTTTTTCCGCAGATTCTTCTTAGGGAACTCATTTCTACGGCATTTATCCTCTTTTCATTATTCTTCTGCCAATTTCAAGCTTTACTTCAAAACATAAGGGTCGGGCAATATAGGATTTTATATAGTTTTTTAAGTACTAACATTAGTTATGTTTGCCGGATTCCGGCCAATAAAGCAAAAAAATTAATCATTTGTATTTTCTTGACATTAGTAAAAATATAATATTATGACTCATAACTTATTTATTGTTCCTTGAACAATGATGTTAAACTCCATATTAAATAATTAATACGAATGAAAACGTCAGTTTTCTAGAAGTTTTATTATATTTTATGAGAATGACATGTTTCGACCTTTTAAGGTATTATCAAATATCATTTGATAGATTTGATAATGCCTTAGAAGTGCCAAACATGTCATTCCCATAAAATATAATAAAACTTCTAGAAATCTGACGTTTTTATTCGTTTTAATTATGACTCATAACGTTGATTAATACCAATTGTTTAATTTTATGATATTGTTGTTGTCAGCGCCCTTGAGATGAGTAATTCATAAAAATGGCGCTCTATAAATTATCCAATTTATTATATTATTATATTTAAAATGTTGAATATTTGTTTCTCAACTAACTAACTAACCATCTCGCCGTCTCCCCGAAGGGGTAGGCAGAAAGAATGGACTGCCACACTTTTCTTTCCTGACATATTTCTCTCGCTTCCTAAACATTCATACATCGTGTCACGCACGCGCGTCGATTTCTCTGACTCCTCGCATGGCTGACATTCAATATTTAATTTTTTTGATCTTGCCACGTTTTCCTCGGTCTTCCTCTATTTCTGGTTCCATTTACATCACTAACATATAATTTTTTTAACCATTCTTTCTTCATTCATTCTTTCCATATGTCCAAACCATCTTGATGATCCTTTCATTATTTTGTTCATAACACCATCATTCGCACCGCATTCACTTCTTATATTTTCATTTGACACTCTATCATACACAGATCAACCACACATTCGTCTAAGAGATCTCATTTCTTCTGCATTTTTTCTACTTGCATCCTTCTTTTGCCAGTTTGTTTCTTCTTTCCAAAAAATGCAAATTACTTTATATGTATAACTAACTAACTAACCATCACGCCGTCTCCCCGAAAGGGTAGGCAGAAAGAATGGACTGTCACACTTTTACTGATGCGGCACTCCATCCTTCTCTTTTCGCCCCGCGGGAGACGCGGTGTGATGGGTTGCGAACCTCATCGCCACCAATAGGCATCTCCCGCACACACTTCGATTGTCCAACACCCACAACATAAATCTAAAACAAATAATATAAAATACAATAATATAAAATACAATGATATAAAATAAAATAACAAAATAAAAATTATTTAACACAAAATGTTCTTTTTAGATGGTGCACATATTGTCTATTTAATTTATGTTCCACGTTTCCACCGTTTTTTTAATTTAGCACATAATGTTTTTTTCGATGTTGCACATGTTGACATGGATGATCCGGATTTTTGTGTTTATTATTTTAAAAATTACATATTTATAAAAATATTATGAAATTGTTGTTGTTTACATGATCTGACAGATGTTATAAAGATTTATTTTGGAACGTTTATGCTTTTGTTTTAACAAAAATAAAATAAAAAATATGTATACAAATCTAATAAAAAAATCATTTATTTTATGAGGTTCGCAACCCATCACACCAAGTCTCTCGCGATGGCTAAAAGAGAAGGATGGAGTGCCGCATCGATTAAAGTGTGGCAGTCCATTATTTCTGCCTACCCTTTCGGGGAGACGGCGTGATGGTTAGTTAGTTAGTTAGTTTATTTTATATCAATGTAACTATTTATCAAAGTAACCATCGATCATTTCAGTGAATACTTGATAAATATAATTGACTTTAAAACAAGAGAGCTGGATAAATTAATCCTCGACATAAAATAAAAGTTTCACAAAGAATTGCTTGCAAGTGTCCCGCATGGTTAACGGATACATTCAAAGATATATTAGCAAACAAACCATACCAACAAATCCTCCCAAGTCATTAAAAAGGTGAAACAATCCTTTCACAGTAGTTTAGGAACAATACAAAGGGTTATGAGCTTCCGTCGCAGTGCCAGAAACTGGCGGGGCATCTCGGGTGTTCGAAGCCGCCGCAGAAGCATTTCAGAGTTTCCTGGTATTTTCCGGGTAATATTTTAACCGGCTCTACTGGAAACAAGGATCGTTGAATTTCCAGTCAATTAAGGCAACGTGTTTCGTGAAATACGCGCTTGAAGCTGAATTAAAAGTTAATCAGTCCAGGTTATGGGCGCGGTGACACAGTGTGTGAAAAACGGTGCTTGAGAAAATTTGTTATCGCTGTCACGAAAATTAAAAGAGATTAAAAAAAATACGTTTTATACAATACATCAATTCAAAATTAAATATACCAAAATTATTAGTTATTATCGGGTGGTGGTCTAGGGGATAGAACGCTTGGCTCCTGATCCAGGGGGCATGGGTTCAAGCCTGGACACGAACAGGTTCCTTCTTCATAATAATGAGCTATTTTCTGCTCACATTCAAGATTGTAAAATAAATTCTAATATCATTGATATAAATCCTTGATGTTAGTCTTTTTAAAAAAATAAAATTATAAAAAAAAATTATAAAAATAAAAATAATAAAAATTTGATGACGTAAGTTATTATGAACAAAATTATGAAAGAATCGCTGCGATAGTTCGGACATATGGAACGCATGGATGGAGAAAGAATGGTTTAGAAAGCATACGTTAATGATGTAAATGGAGTACGAAGTCGAGGCAGACCGAGGAAAGCATGGCATGACCAAATTAATCAAATTTTAAATGTGTTCATGTTAGAAGTCGGAGGAATCGACGTGCGTGTATGAATCGTTCTATGAATATGGAGGAAGCTAGAGAGGTTTGCCGGGATAGATTAGTATGGCGGTTTGTTTGTTTGTTTGATGACGTATATTTGAAGTGCGCCGTTTTGTAAAATCAATTTCGCCAAAGGCGCACTAGGGAAAGAATGCATAATAGAATAACTTTCTTACTAAGAGATGAGTGAATCTATTGTTCGTATTATATAAACATTTTTTGTATTATTGAATAACATCTTCCCTACATAAGTGCTTTATTCGAGGAGTTATGTAACTGATTACCAATTGAAACATTTCTGTATAAAATGGATTTTCACAAATATGGTACAACTTGAAACAAAAACCTATCCAAAAAAGCTAAAATGGTAGTGCGCAATGGTGTTTTTCTACCGACCCTTGTGTATGGGAGCGAAGCATGGAACTGGCAAAAGGATAAAAGTAGAATAAATGAAGTACAAATGAGATCTCTTTGACGAATTTGGAAATACTCTGTGTATGAGAGAGTATCGAATGAAAATATAAGAAGTATTATGATAAAAATAATGAAAGGATCATTTAGATGGTTTGGACATATGGAAAGAATAAATGAAGAAAGAATAGTAAAAAAATTGAAGTCTTGTATCTTCTATGCGGTTATGGTTCCTTCAAAAGCATTCTCTTCTTTTTTCTCACCTCACTGTGTCTGCAACGCTAGAGACAGACCATATCATCTAATTTATAATCCGATCTCTTTGAAACGTTTTTCTACAAAACAATTATGAATTAAAAAGGCAACTGAAAGTAAATAAATTGAGATTTCATAAAAACTCATATTAGTATTAAAAGGCTTTTGCACTCAGATGAAAAATTCAATTAACTCCTGAACGCAGTCAAACATTACAAATTTTGAACAATATTTCTTACAAATTTGTTATATGAAACTTTGCTCTTCTCTTACGGGCTTAACATTTTCGAGTAATTTTATATTACTTTAGTTTCATAACTCTGGAAGATAGGCGAACCGTTTACTGGCTTTTATGAGAACCAACTTTGAATGCTTTTCAATATTATTAGCGTGCATACAGCGAAAATTAAATACAAAGCTTTTCTCGGTCCATTAACTTATTAAAATAGTAATGATATATTTATTTACTTTTTAAAATGCATCTAAAGAAATGAGATCATTAAGAGGATAGATAGAATATAAGGCAGATGAATGCGTCCTAGATAAAATCAAGAAAGGGCACTAAATGATTTGCAGAGACTTTCACAGTACATTAATGAAGGTTTTCTGTCTTTTCTGTTTTCTTTTCAATCTTAATAGATGACGCTAGTGTAGAGTGAACTTAAAAATGTAAAGATAGGCGTGAAATCCTACCATATATATAAGTTCCAAAAAATTGTCAGACGTGGTGGTCATAAGGAATGCGGAATGGGGAATGTTGTTAAACATAAAGCGATCGCTCAACCCAACCAATGACAGGTCATAAGTCCTGTAAGCGCCTCGGCCACTACCTTCTGTTCCCAGAAAAACAATTTACATATTCGTCTCTATTGAGATACCTACAATTAATCCTTATAAAATCAAGAATGGGTATCTAAGATGGCTTGGACATATGAAACAAATGGATGGATGGTTAAAAATATATGTAATGGTTGTTTTGTTTAGAGGTATACAATACATATTTAAAATAATGAAAAAAACACATTAAAATAATGTTAATGTCTATGATATTGGTTTTATTTAACAGATAATTTTATTCCGTTATTTTTTAAATATGACTTCGGACATATGATTATATGGCTAGCTCGAATGAAGCGTAATCGTGAAATCCAATTTTCGATAATTGTCGTCTTTGTGGATGCATATTATCCATTAGAGTGTACGTGGTGCGAAAACGATCCATGGTCTTCCGAATAACTTGTTCGGATGGACGATTATGTCGACCGTAAAATGGACGTAGTGCACGATAAGTTTGGCGAACCGAACCATAAGTTTCAAAATAATTTTGTACAATTTAAAAGCGCTGTTCTGACGTCAGTCTATTCATGGTAAAATGGCAAAACGTGTTGACTACAAACCAACAGTCGACTGCCAAATTGACAGTCTGTTAAAACAATGTGGTCAGTTTAAAAATCAAACCACTAAAAAAACATCCTATCAAGCGTTGTGAATGGAAAAAAGAAGTCGAAGGCCAGGAAAGACAGAGTATGATCAAATTAATCATAAAATTAAAGGCGGCCATGTTCAAAGTTGGAACAATCGACGAGCGGGCGTGTCACGGTGTATGAATGTTAAAAATGTGCAAAAGGTGTGTCAGGCTATAATAGTGTGTCAGCCCATCATATCTGCCTATCTCTCCAGAGAAATGGTCTGATGATTAGTGAGTTTTTTTATCTCATTTCACGAAACCACTTGTTAACTCGTTTCAGTAAAACAATGTTCTCTCTTCTAATATTTGTTATCACTTCGAGTTCAGGGTTGGTGCGGGTAACAAAGTGAATGGAGCTTTAAAAATAGTTATTGGAAACAAGAATTTATCAATGAAAGCGAAAACGGCCGTTCACAATGGAGTTCTGGTCCCAACCCTAATGTATGGAAACGAAGCATGGAACTGGCATAAGAAAGATGAAAGCAGAATAAATGCGGTAGAGATGAGGTACCTAAGACGTATGTGTGGTAGAACGATATACGACAGAATCTCAAATGCTGAAATAAGAAATGAATGTAGAGCGAAAGAAGGTATTATGAACAAAATTATGGAAAGGATCGCTGCGTTGGTTCGGACATATGGAACGCATGGATGGAGAAAGAATGGTTAAGAAAACATACGTTAGTGATGTAAATGGGGTACGAAGTCGAGGCAGACCGAGGAAAACATGGCATGACCAAATTAATCAAATTTTAAAGGTTGGTCATGTTAAAAGTCGGAGGAATCGACGTGCGTGTATGACTCGTTGTATAAATGTAGAGGAATCTAGAGAGGTTTGCCAGGATAGAGTAGTGTGGCGGTCCATTCTCTCTGCCTACCTCTGCGGGGAAACGGCGTGATGGTTTGTTTGTTTGTTCGAGTTCATATTTCGATTCATACTTGAAAAAATATATCTACACTTTGTATTTTTTAGTAAAATACTTTTCACAGCTGAGCTTCATAATTTTAGATACTTTTATGTCATTAAACTCCAACTTAAAAAACATAATAAACACCTTTGATACTAAAAGTTTTCAGATTATAATAAAACATCATGAAAAAGATAAAAAAAGTATGTCGAACTAAGCTCTTCATAAAAGTATTAACAATTTTTAAGCCCTTTAAAATGTTGTTTTTAAAACGGCGGCCCACCGGCCTGGCTTTTGGAACAGTTTCGCGCAAAAACGCCTAAAATCGTGGTAAAACAACAAAAAGTTTACGCTTCGTGATACAAATCTAATTTCATATTCTGCTCTCTCCGAGGCAGTCCATCATATTGGAGGGGTAGTTTAATACTGTTTTAACTGAAAATTGGAATATTTAAAATAAAACAAAAACAGAATTAAATTAATTTTATATAATTTGTTTTAGATTTATTTTGTAGACGTTGGACAATCGAAGTGTGCGCGGGAGCAGCCTATTGGTGGCGATGAGGTTCGCAACTCATCACACCGCGTCTCTCGCGGGGGCGAAAAGAGAAGGATGGAGTGCCGCATCGATTAAAGTGTGACAGTCTATTATTTCTGCCTACCTGTTACTGTAGAAAAAAAATTTACTCCGAAAATATTTCACGGGTAATAATAGTATAACAATATAATATATATAAACTTTAAGTGGACCATCGCAAACAAAAACCTATCCAAAAAAGCTAGAATGGTAGTGCACAATGGTGTTCTTCTACCGACCCTTATGTATGGAAGCGAAGCATGGAACTGGCAAAATAAGGATGAAAGTAGAATAAATGCAGTAGAAATGAGATCTCCTAGACACATATGTGTGGATACTCTGTGTATGATAGAGTGTCGAATGAAAATATAAGAAGTGAATGCGGTGCGAATAATGGTGTTATGAACAAAATAATGAAAGGATCATTAAGATGGTTTGGACACATGAAAATAATGAATGAAGAAAGAATGGTTAAAAAATTATATGTTAACGATGTAAATGGAACCAGAAATAGAGGAAGACCGAGGAAAACGTGGCACGATCAAATAAATCAAATATTGAATGTCGGCCATGTGGGGAGTCAGAGAAATCGACGCGCGTGCATGACCCGTTGTATGAATGTTCAAATCAAATCAAATCAAATCAAATCAGTTTATTTTCTCAAAAGACATTACAAACATTTTTTATAGTTTAAGGCATCTATTGAGAACAGGTAAAACATAAGGAATATATAATACCAGGAACGCATGAGAGATGGTTCGACATTAGGAATACAAAATACTCTCCAAAGTCAAGAGTATTTGTCTTCTGAATGTACTTTCACGAATATGAAAGACATCGATCTCCGAAGCGATCATGTTCAGCAGTTTGATTGCTCTCCCCACCGGCATCACCAGAGGCAGGTTGGTTCTGCATGCTGGGAGATAAAACAGTCTGTGCTGACGCTGTCGAAGATAGCCATCCGGAACATAAAGATGGATAGCCTCCAAGATGACGGAGTTCTCAAAGAATCCCCTGATAAGTCTGAAGAAATGGGTAAGTGTGCACCCATCCCTTCTTATCTGTAAACTATTGGTCCCCAGCATGCCCAAGAGGAATGCAGTGGATAAAGCCACGGATAGCTACCAAACTCCCTCATGTAGAGATATCTCAGAAATCTTTTCTGAACCCTCTCTAACATGAGCGAGTATCTCGCCTCGTGGGGACTCCATATCACCGAGCCACACTCGAGCCGGCTCCGGACCAATGAGTTGTACAAAATTCGCAAAACATAGGGATTCTTGAAAACTCTACCAGTTCGGAGAATAAATCCCAACATTTTCAGTGCAACTCCACATATTCTCTCGATGTGAGCATGGAAAGTCAGCCTACTTTCATAAACGATACCAAGATCCTTTATCGTTGTTGATGTTGATGAAGCAAGAGAAATATGTCAGGAAAGAAAAGTGTGGCAGTCCATTCTTTCTGCCTACCCCTTCGGGGAAACGGCGTGATGGTTAGTTCGTTAGTTATATATATATATATATATATATATATATATATATATATATATATATATATATATATATATATAGCAGAGTTAGCATAGCATATATATGCTATATATATATATATATATATATATATATATATATATATATATATATATATATATATATATATATATATATATATATATATATATATATATATATATATATATATATATATATATATAAAGAGAGAAAGAAGAAGTATATATATATATATATATATATATATATATATGTATATATATATATATATATATATATATATATATATATATATATATATATATATATATATATATATATATATATATATATATATATATATATATATATATAAATACTTACTTAACACTGGCTCGAACTACCACAGGCACGTATGCAAAATAGTCTCCCCTAAAAAATCATAAAAATGGTGTCCCGTCTAGACCGTCAACGGAAAAGATAAAATTTTATCTAACTTCTCTTATCAGAATATTGATACAATAAATTTCGTGAAAGCGCCTTAAGGACTTAAAATTTTCCAAAGATGCTTGTAAAATTATATACTCGTAGATTGGTAGGTTCTGCAAACATGATTATATCCTTACCGATATTTTATTCAAAATTACTTTCAACCCACTTATAAAACCTTCAAAATTCAAATAAACTTTGTTTAATAAAAAAAATGGTTCTTGTTCATTTAAACAACCTGACCTGGCGAACTTCGTACCGCCTCAGAATCAATAAATGTTGTGTTAACTTATTAGTTTAATTTAATTCAGTTATTTATTAAGTTAAAATGAATACTCAATTTTAATTTAATTCAATAAATGTGCATTAATCAAAATGAAAAGTATGTGTATTACAATGATAAATTGTATCTCAATAGAGACGAAGATGGAACAGAATATGGTGGCCGAGGCGCTTACAGGACTTATGTCCTATTGGTTGGGTTGAGCGATCGCTTTATGTTTAACAACAGCCCCCGTCCCGCCCTTCTTACAACCACCACGTCTGACAATTTTTTGGAAGTTGTATATATCTTCACATTTACCTTACGTACTTCACTTTTGTCTTTATTTAGATAGCGACCTGTTTCGCCAGGTTCGCTGGCATCGACAGACTGAGCGTGTGGAAGTAGTTAAAAAACATCGTTTTATTTAAAAGTATATGTATTACAATGATTAATTGTATCTCAATAGAGACGAAGATGGAACAGAATATGGTGGCCGAGGCGCTTACAGGACTTATGTCCTATTGGTTGGGTTGAGCGATCGCTTTATGTTTAACAACAGTCCCTGTCCTGCCCTTCTTACGACCACTACTGTCTGACAACCTTGGAAGTTGTATATATCTTCACATTTACTTGACGTACTTTTAAACTTCTTTCACTTTTGTCTTTATTTAGAGAGCGACCGGCCCAGGCTCGCTGGCATCGACAGACTGGGCGAGTGGAAGTAGTTAAAACATCTTTATATTAAATTATTATTTAAAAATGAAATCTATCAAGAGATTTCAGTAAAATAATTTGATTATCCTAATAAGTACTTATTGTAATATGAGTTGCCAACAGTGTATCGACTCGTTTGCTTCCCAAAGATATCTGTATTTACGAGCATATACTCCACGAATACTGATCACCAAGGAGCCGGGGAAAGAAACTTGACTAGGCGTCTGACAAGAAAGTCCAAGTTGTCTCGGAGCTTATTAAAACTTTCTCCTCGTGACGTGATATTTAGTGAATTTCACAATATCACCGGGAATTAAATATTCCCGCATAGAATAAGCTTGACCTCTTTAAATAAAGTTCCTCGATTTTACCTACTTAACTAAAGCACAACTATTTTGTTTAAAGTTCTTCAAGATAGTTTGTGTTGTGATAAAAGTTATATTCTTGTTACGTTTTTTTTAATACGTGATATAAGAAGAAAATACAGTTCGAACGAAAGTGTTATGAACAAATTAATTAAAGGATCATTTAGATGGTTTGGATACATGGAAAGAGTGAATGAAGAAAAATTAGTAAAAAAAGTATATAACAACAAACCAAATACAACTAGAAATCTAGGAAGACCGTGGCACGGTTAAATAGTACAAATATTGAACGCCGGTCATATGAGAAGTCGGAGAAATTGACGGTATGCATGACACGATGTATGAATGTTGAGGAAACGATAAAATAGTGTCAGGAAAGAACAGTGTGACAGTTTATTATTTCTGCATATCTCTTCGGAGAGACGGCGTGACGGTTAGTTAGGCTTTAATTCGTAATTAATGGAGGGAGTAAGGGGGATCCTATTGACTCGTCTAGTGGTGCATGGCCATCACCGTGGTGATGGCCTTTCTACGCTGGAGGATTGATCTGATCCCAATTACCTATTTACACCTCCTCGACTTTGGTCTCCCCTGGAAACTATGCGAAATGTTAGAGATCGAGTGTGAATAACCTCGGTGGATAATATTGATGAATAGGCTAACGTGGAAGGACACTTCGCCAACCCGTCCCAAGCGTGGCGTTGTAATGCCAACCACCCCCCGTATGACATGTCATACATGGAGAAGTATGGGGGAGGCCTATGTCTAGCAGTGGACGACAACGGCTGTCGCTGTAATTCTACATTAAATTTCATAGTTTATTTAATATCATACAACAATTATCAGAACAAAATTCAAAATAATGCAGAAACCTGTCGGGCATGCGCATCGTGTGCATTTATAATTACTTTCGCAGAGAATCGAAATATTCCCTTCTCGCTCTCTCGTATTCAAAATTATCTCGTATTCTTTCTTTGACGAAATCCGATTTTTTGCCTATTTATATTATGATATTCATTAAAGGTACAATCTGCCATACAATATAACAAAACTTTCAATTTTCCAATTTCCATCTCCAAATTTCGATATCAATAAAAATTGTAAATTAAAAAAAAAATACGACAATTAAAAATATTTAAATAACCTTCTAATAAGAAAAGTTACATTTTCTTGGATTTATACGAGCACTCTAAATAAAACAACAGTTATTATTCAATATTATTTTTAAGTTATGTCTTAAATATCTTACGATTATAAAGTAAAATGAGAAAAGCCTAGTTGGATAAAACAAATAAATTAACCATCAGGCTATCTCACCGAAGGGGTAAGCAGAAAGAAAGGACAGCCACATTCTTGTACCTGACACACGTATCTTGCTCTATGAACATCCATACATACGACCTTTGTAGCCGAGTGGTAAGTGCATTGACTGCCATCCCGAAGGTTCCGGGTTCAATTTCTGGCGAGGGCAGCGTGATTCTCACACTGTCTTTGGTCTGGTGTAGAATTCCCGTGACAATAAAATGGCGATAGATTGGCCACTTATCATCTGTCACCAGAATCACTATGATAGCTATAATACCCTTTACATCGATTAGGCTCATGCTGTCATGATGTAAAGAGCGATTCAACAAAACAACAATAATAATAATAATAATAATAATAATAATAATAATAATAATAATAATAATACATGGTATAATGCACCCACGTCGGTTTCTTCTTTAAAAATACAATTACAAAAACCTTAAATAAACAAACAATATTCCAGTAATACGAGTAGTCATTTATAAAGCATAGTTTAATCCTTGGTTAGTAATAAAATTACAGTTTGCTCTGATTAACTGTTGATCCTCAATGAGAGGAGCGGAGACCACAATATATAACAGAGTCCAATTAATTGATTAGATCGCCGTGAAAGTTTAACTGGACGACGCGCGACGCCCGTTGAATAAACTTAATTTTAATCACTACCCCTTGCTACAATTGTGCAATCACGATTCTACAGGACTGTGATTGCACGATTGAAAAAGGTTTTACAAGTTGCAACATGCAAAATATTTCAAATGAGTAAAACAGCTAAAATATTTTAAATCCTAAAATTGCTGATGTTTTTTTATACAGTCAAAAGTAATAATATTTATTTTAAGTTGCAATTGTTTTAACACCACAATATTTGTTTTTGGAAGCAACTGTTTTCACTTACACCAGGGTTTCGCCAGAGTAATTAAATAAACTGGAAATTTAAAATTGAAATGCAAGTATTTGACTTCGTGTATTTAGGTAGTATGTTTACAAGAGACGGGCGAGTGGAGAGGGATGTTGAAAGAAGGGTTGGGACAGGCAACAAAGTGAATGGTGCACTGAAAGTTGTCATCGCAAACAAAAACCTATTCAAAAAAGCTAGAATGGCAGTGCACAATGGTGTTCTTCTACCGACCCTTATGTATGGAAGCGAAGCATAAAACTGGCAAAAGAAGGATGAAAGTAGAATAAATGCAGAAGAAATTAGGTATCTTAGACGAATGTGTGGATACTCTGTGTATGATAGAGTGTCGAATGAAAATATAAGAAGTGAATGCGGTGGGAATGATGGTGTCATGAACAAAATTATGAAAGGATCATTTAGATGGTTTGAACATAAAGAAAGAATGAATGAAGAAAGAATGGATAAAAAATTATATGTTAATGATGTAAATGCAACCAGAAATAGAGGAAGACCGAAGAAAACGTGGCAACGCAAACGCGCGTGCATGACACGATGTATGAATGTTGAGGAAGCGAGAGAAATATGTCAGGAAAGAAAAGTGTGGCAGTCCATTCTTTCTGCCAACCCCTTCGGGGAGACGGCGTGATGGTTAGTTCTAAACTAACTAGTTAGTTAGCTATGTAGTTTAGAAATTTATTTATGCTGTTAGTTGTTACTTGCATAACATATATTGTTTATTTAATTGTTGCATAAAAAATAACGTTTTATTTTATTACTATTATTATTATTCGCCAACATCTTATGTCGTGGATTCTTGTCTGAATTTTTTTTTAAAACATTGTATTACCATAAGTATTTTTTGGAGTTGTCACAATTATGTTTAATTATTTACAAAAGACGTCCTTCCTAAGATTTTGTTTTAATTTGTAAGATTTTTATACTTATCTGAACAATTAATGAATTTTTCGTAATGAATGAGAACGTCTGTTTTATAGTAAATAGTTTTATTTTGTTATTTGAGGATTACATATTTCGCTTTTTATATGTATTAATAAATATTTATGCAGTAATCTCGGTAAGGCAAAATATAAAATTAACCTTTAACCCTTAACGTACCGTGTTCAAAACAAAACGCTCGCTCCCATGTGGTAAATTCAGTTTACCGCTAACTTTATCTTAATATCAAGCATATGACTCGATGAATCAAAATTTAATTTACGTCATCTTGTAGGGAATTTCATTAGGAATAGATCGATATCTATAACATACATGGATTATTTGAAAAACATATCATTATTAATTTTTTTCTGGAACCATGCGATTTCTGATATGGAATGCGTCACAGGGCGGGGCGAGACTTTACGAGATTTTACGTATGATAAAGACACCTAGGCAAAATGTATAGTACGTTCAAGACAACGAGTACGTATTAATATTTGTCCCTTTTGGTAAAGTGTTAATATTTTCACAGTTCTGATATTATTAAATTGCGTGCTGCGTTTCCATCCACAGTCGGTATTATTACGTACCTATTGAAAAGGCCAAAGATATAATTTATAATACGTTCAAAACAGCGAGCAAGTATTTGTCACTTTTGATAAAGTTGTAAATATTAGCAAAACAAATTCTACCTTAACACGAATGAAGGTGAGGGCAGTCTTAGAAAATATTTTTTTTTGGGATGAAGGAAGTAATTTTTTGCTTTTTTTTTTATTACGAAATATTGAAAACACTTCAATGGAGGATTACAATTTTTTTTATAATATTAGGGTCCATAGGTTTTAACCCTTAACGTACCGTGTTCAAAACAAAACGCTTGCTCCCATGTGGTAAGTTCAGTTTACCGCTAACTTTATCTAAATATCAAGCATATGACTAGATGAATCAAAATTTAATTTATGTCATCTTGTAGGGAATTTCATTAGAAATAGATCGATATCTATAACATACATGGATTATTTGAAAAACATATCATTATTAATTTTTTTCTGGAACCATGCGATTTCTGATATGTAATGCGTCATAACATACGGGCGACTAAAAATCGACTAAAAGTCGGGTCGAAACTTGTCTGCACGCGGGGCGAAGATAAAGGCACCTAGGCAAAATGTAGAGTACGTTCAAGACAACGAGTACGTATTAATATTTGTCCCTTTTGGTAAAGTGTTAATATTTTCACAGTTCTGATATTATTAAGTTACGTGGTGCGTTTTCATCCAGTCGGTATCATTACGTACCTATTGAAAAGGTCAAAGTATAATTTATAATATGTTCAAAACAGCGAGTAAGCATTTGTCACTTTTGATAAAGTTGTAAATATTAGCAAAACAAATTCTACCTTAACACGAATGAAGGTGAGGGCAGTCTTAGAAAATATTTTTTTTTGGGATGAAGGAAGTAATATTTTGCTTTTTTTTTATTACGAAATATTGAGAACACTTCAATGGAGGATTACAATTTTTTTATAATATTAGGGTCCATAGGTTTTAAGAAAATCAACTTTAAATTGGCAGTGGAAACTCAATTGACCACATGGCAACGCGACGGTTAAGAAAATCAACTTTAAATTGGCAGTGGAAACTCAATTGACCACATGGCAACGCGACGGTTAATAAACATCTAGAAATCAGATGCTTGTATAGGTTCTTATTATAAAATAAGAACAAAGACATGGCCATTAAGAGTAAAATAAATCTCTATAAAGCATGCGTAAGACCAATAATAACATATGGCGTCGAAGCAAGGGCAGACATAGTAAGGACCAAACAAGTTTTGAGGACTTCCGAAATGAAGACACTGAGGACGATATCAGGCAAGACACTGAGGGATCGCGTGAGAAACACTAGAATAAGAGAGATATGTGAGGTTGAGGATATTATAAGATGGAGCAGACAGCGAAAAAGGGACTGGTACGGTCATGTTCAAAGAATGGACTGCAGCAGACTCCCCTATATTGCATTGCATAATCAACCTCATGGGACTCGTCCTCGTGGAAGACCTCCTAAAAGATGGAAGGACAGCTGGGAATCTACCTCACAGGAAGAGCAACTCTCTGGAGAACAGACCACATAGGTCTAAAATAAGGAAGAAGAAGAAGACGATAAAATAAGAAGTTTGACATCATGTTCAAGAAACAATAAATAAATATTATAAATGAGAATTTCAATTAATCAAATATTTGTAACACTTGTGGAAATATCCGTTTCGTGGATTTTGTAATTCCTTTTATGAAGATTGCGTGAGCTGCTTTACTATTATATTTAAATGGTAGTCCCTTTATTCGTTAAGCAAAATGATATCAATTATTTAATATAACATAAAATCAATATTTATAATATAACTAACTTACCATCACGCCGTTCATCTGACAGGGTAGGCAGAATAAACGAACCACCACACTGTTCCTTCCTTCAATTCTCTCAATTCCTTAACAACCATACATTGTGCCATGCACTTACTTCGTTTTCTCCGACTCCTCGGGTAGCCGACATTTAATATTTGTTGATTTGAGGGTGCCAAGTTTTTTTCTATCTTCCTCTATTTCATGTTCTTTTCACATCATCCACATATACTATCTTTATCATTTTTTCTTCATTTATTTTTCCATGTCTCCAAACGCTCATAATGACATTTATATTATTTTTTTCATAACGCTTATTCGTGCTGCTTTCACTTCTTATAAAGATGTCAATACTTCTACATTTTTGTAAAATTTACATACTTTATTGTATTTGTTTAAGAACACTTAATACATAAACAATCGTTATAAATTTATTTAAACATGAAGCAACCCTAGTTAACCCTTAACGTACCGTGTTCAAAACAAAACGCTTGCTCCCATGTGGTATGTTCAGTTTACCGCTAACTTTATCTAAATATCAAGCATATGACTAGATGAATCAAAATTTAATTTATGTCATCTTGTAGGGAATTTCATTAGGAATATATCGATATCTATAACATACATGGATTATTTGAAAAACATATCATTATTAATTTTTTTCTGGAACCATGCGATTTCTGATATGTAATGCGTCATAGCATACGGGCGACTGGGACATCGGGTCGGGTCGGGTCGAAACTTGTCTGAGCGCCGGGCCGGCGGGGCGAAGATAAAGGCACCTAGGCAAAAAGTATTGTACGTTCAAGACAACGAGTACGTATTAATATTTGTCCCTTTTGGTAAAGTGTTAATATTTTCACAGTTCTGATATTATTAACTTACGTGCTGCGTTTTCATCCAGTCGGTATTATTACGTACCTATTGAAAAGGTCAAAGATATAATTTATAATACGTTCAAAACAGCGAGTAAGTATTTGTCACTTTTGATAAAGTTGTAAATATTAGCAAAACAAATTCTACCTTAACACGAATGTAGGTGAGGGCAGTCTTAGAAAATATTTTTTTTTGGGATGAAGGAAGTAATTTTTTGCTTTTTTTTTTATTACGAAATATTGAAAACACTTCAATGGAGGATTACAATTTTTTATAATATTAGGGTCCATAGGTTTTAAGAAAATCAACTTTAAATTGGCAGTGGAAACTCAATTTACCACATGGCAACGCGACGGTTAAAACAATACCGTAAAGTCATCCAGATCCCTCAAGAAGGTAATCAGCGTTTAAAAGGGGTATTAGCATACCTTTCACAACGCTGAAAACAAGATATATCTGGTTTAACCTTTTAATAAGGTGTTGCCATTTCTCGCCTGCGGGCCTGAGAATTGTAGACGCCTTTCGAGGTTTGTTAATAGGACGCCACGAGCGCTCTGACGTCATAGCAACAACAACTTGAAAGGTCCATAAAACGTACACTTTCAGAGCAACATACATAATAAGCTTCGTGAGTTACGGTGTTTCATATCTTGTTCGTATATTCTAAGGCACTCTGTCATCATATTTTCAGTATAGATACACTTAATCATTGTTCACTCATTGCTACCTTCACCGTGCCTTAAGACACGGTTTACGTCGTTTTGAATCGTCTTACTTTTGAAACTCGTCAAGTCAAAGAATAAAAATCTATGATATTTCCATCTGGTATTTCCTAATCTGGAGAAACAGTTCTAGTTATTGTGTTTACAATGATTGCTTGTTACGTCCTCGAAGTAAGAAAAAAATCAAAGTTTGATTACAACCAATAGCTTATTTTTTACATATTTTAAAACACCTCACCTCGATAAATTAAAAAAATATATATATCATCTCATAAATGGTTTACTTTTTTAGTGACAATTTTGGACTTATTGTAGCCATTTGCACTGTATGAGGTAAAGTCAGGAAACAAGTTACTTTAAATTTTCATTTTATTTATTGTTTCTGAAACTATTATGCATTAATTGCTTTTTTAAATTCTAAATTTCGAGATTGCTTCAAAATATATTTCTATTATTAAAAAAGCAATTAAAATCGATCATATGAATAATCAATTAAATTTAACGTCAAGTACAATCTTTGATTTATTTCATTTGTTGTAAGTAATTATCTGAACCCCAATAAGAACTTTACATTATTATTTTAAAATTTAAATTGATTCATAATATTTGTTATAACAAGAGAATAAACGTTCCAAAATAAATCTTAATAACATCTGTCAAAACTGATCATATTTGTAAATAAATAAATATTTTAAACATGTGTCTTTATAATATGTATCACTGAAGAAGGACCGGTTGTCCGAAACATGTCTGATATGTATTTTTTTTTTAATGTTAGTGTTGTATATACAAAGTATATAAAAAAAGACGAATAAAACATCTACAACCCAAATTATGGCGAACATAGAAGATATTATGTAAAACTCCAAATTAAATAATTAATACGATTAAAAACGTCTGTTTTCTACAATTTTATTATATAATATGATAATGACATGTTTTGTCTGTCTCGTGCTTTCTCATACATTTGATAAGCCATATACAGACGACATATGTCATTCACATAAAATATAATAAAAAGTTTTTAAAAACAGGCGTTTTTATTCGTTTATTTATGTAAGTATTATATTATTTTTGGTGTTTGGAATGTTAACGGTATACCAATAAGAAAGTTTATTCAAATATTTGTTTACGTGACATCACGAAATAAACAATAAATTAAACTGAAAGCGAAACACGCTTGTTGGGAACTTCTAAAGTAATAATAATTAACACTGATAAACTTTTTATCATAATAGTCTAATGAATACGCCCACGTATCTTCAGATACTTTAGCATTCGCCAGAATTTATGGTCAGCTCATTATCTGTACACAGTGAAAGTTTTTTTTTGTATTTCGCGCGTCTAATAAGATAAAAATCGAAACAAATAAGGCTTTACGTGATTTAAAGCAAAAACTTTAAACATGCTTTCCTCCGCGAGCGGTACGCAATTTTTTGGATGAGAACTTTTTTTTAAATTTTATGTTTTAAAGAATTATAGCAGAAACAAAATAATTTCAATTCAATATATGTTTTCTATGATTATTCTTCTTCTCCGGTCTCAATATAATGATTGGTCTGCAGCAAGGCGACACATCTCCTCTTCCACTCCGCTCGGTCTTCGGCAACTCTCTGGTGCAGCCCATATCTTGGCAAATCTGGTCTAGGTACTCCTGGCGAGGTCGTCCTCTGCCAATCGATCCCTCGACCATTCCCTCCAATACATCATGCAGGAAACATTCATGTCACAACACATGACCAATCCATCTTGCGCGCCTCTCCGCTATGGTGTTCAACTTGTGCCTATTCTCTTCAACTCTGCTGAGAACCTCCTCATTTGTAATGTGGTCCCTCCATGAAACATGAGCAATTTGTCGATAGGTCCACATCTCAAATGTCTCCAATCTTTTGCGTTTTCTTTCACCCAGGCATCAAGTCTCGTAACTGTACAATAAAACACTCCACACCAATGTTTTTATAAGTTGTTTTCGGAGGTTTAGGTAATGTTACGTTTAGGTAATGCTATGTTGTTGGACTCGAATATTTTAGATTTTTTGTTGAAGGCAAGTTTAGCCTGGTGGATACGACTATCCCATGTAATACTGCTCCCCAGGTAAATAAAAAACTATGATTATTAACTTTGTTTATTTCCGAGCTTGGATTGAAAGTATGAAATAAATAGTTATCTAGAGGATGAGAAGATTAATTTCTAATGAAAGGACTTTGTTTCTATCCTGGACTCGAGTTGATATCTTCTTCAATATAATGAAAGAGCTTTTATTTCTGCTCATATTGGAAATCATATGATTAATTGTTCTAACATTGATTTAAATCCTCGGCATTTGTTTTTTGTTGTAATGTTTAAAATGATAATAAATAGTAATCATCATCATCATCAACAGCCATCAGCGATGGACATTGGCTTCCCTTCCCAACTTCCACAACTTTCATATTTCGCCACTCTGTGCCATATTAACCTCCTGCCACTTTTTTTTATATGTTCAGATCATTTTGCCTAAATCCACAGTAATAAGCAGTCTGATAGAAGAACGAGTGGATGTGATAGAATTGTGATATCGGAAAAAAATTAATAAATACGATACAAATTTGTAAACTAGTGTTTTTTTATTATTTCTTAAACAATGCTGTATAACTTTGTATTAAATATTACATTTATATAAACCCGGTAAGTTAACAACATTGTTATAATATCACATTTTTTATAATATATTATAACACTTTTTGAGAATGTCGCGACAGCTGTTTTACCAACCGATGTTGGCATCATCTGCTGTTAAAAACCACGATTCAGTTTCAGTTGTTTGTAACACCCAAACAGCTGTCGCGACATTCTCAAAAAGTGTGTAATAAAAAGTTGTAATATTATGTAAATTCAACAATTTATAATGTTGAAGTATCATATTTAGTTTTTCGGTCAAAACAATGGACTATTCAAGTAAATATTTGAAATGGTCCGACTAATAAAGTTTTATGAAATCGATTTGATCAAATGGAATACCGTTTGATAATATTCTGGGAAGGCGAAGTATGACACGCCCATAAAGTATAATTGAAATTCAATATTAAATGTCGGCCATGTGAGGTGTCGGATAAATTGATACGCGTGCATGACACGATGTATGAATGTTGAGAAAACGAGAAAAGTATGACAAGAAAGAAAAGTAAGAGACGGTGTGATGGTCAGTTAGTTAGCGAGATATTTAAGGTGTTAATTTTTACATGTTGAAAAAATGTTATACTTCTCCACTGTTAAAGTTTGCCCTGCTTTAAATGGCGTGAAAACTCAGACAGGACAAGCGATTTGTTTTCTGGTCAGAGGCCCCACTTCCGGTTTTCCTGCGATGAAAAAGACCTATCACAATTTACGCCGCGCGCGATAAATATGTAAAACCGAAATGGAAATTAATTTCACGCGTGACTGTGCAATAAGGGCGGTGATTCCTAAGGGCTGCCCACATGCCGCCCCTGATATGTTGCCATTAATTTACTTATTAACATAGCAATAATAAGTTAAATAGGTTATTCAACTATATCCCCTTTCCTTATATTTAAAATAATTTAACTGCTTTGTTCGAATTTGTTTTATCCCTGTTGCGTGCATACCTGCTTGTTGTAAATATTTTATTATATGGATGAAGATGGTATAAAATCGTTCTTATGAAAATATTAAATTTATTAAATAGTCCATTGTTTTGCCCGCAACACTATGATATTTAAACGTTATACACTGTTTAATTAAAAAACTTTGTTTAATGTACCACAATTGTATTTCTGTTTTTTGCGACAGCTATTTCGTCAACCAATGTTGACATCATCAGGTGTTACAATAATATATGAACTGTCAAATTATCGTAATTTGTTCCTGTGTCAATTTGAATAATTTCTTTGATATAATTTTGAAGTTCTTGCTGGAGTTGAGTTAGGTACCTAATTATTTTAATAAAAAGTACGGTTAGTTACTATTAAAGGTGGAACAAATAAATAAAAATGCCGTAGCAATACGAAACATGTCATTTCCATATAATACAATTTAACTTAAAAAAAAACAGACGTTTTCATTCGTATTAAGCAAACTGAATGTAAAATGGTATTCGCTATTTACATTTTAATTTTGGTAAACTCTATCCATTATCAAAATTAATTCCATTTTGCATAATCTTTGATTTTTCTATTGTAAGTCAATCTGATTTATAATGGATACTCATATACAGTACTATTTAAATGTGAGAATCTATTTTAAACTTGCGTGTAGATGCATTTCTTATGAACACATTAAATGTTTCAAATTCCTATTTTTAATCTAACTATTTAATAATCTTTAAGTAACTTTCTTTCCGAAAGGGTAGGCAGAAAGAATGGACTGCCACACTTTTCTTTCCTGACATACTTCTCTCGCTTCCTCAACATTCATACATCGTGTCATACATGCACGTCGATTTCTCCCACTCCTCAAGTGGCCGACATTCAATATTTGATTTATTTAATCGTGGCACGTTTTCCTCGGTCTTTCCCTATTTGTATATAGTTCTATTTTAACATTCTTTCTTCTTCCTTTATTTCCATGAATCCAAATCATGAGATTGATCCTTTCACTCGTATTTTTATATTTTCTTATTTGTATATAATGAGCTTCCGGAAAACAGTTAAATGTGCTTTATTAAATACTTTTTAAATAGGTGTACCTTGTTAACAACGTTAATATGAATTCGCTGGTCTAATTCCTTCGCCGTTGGAAGCCTTTTTGGCGGAATTATTTATAACGTAATAAAAAAGCACATTCTTAGAATTAACAGCCGGTTTTTATGCAATATTCGCCTGAGCTTTTCGCTTGAATAAATTAAAAAATAAATATTTTATCTTAATAGTCGTTAATAAATGCTTTATCTCACGACTAAGACAGCTTTTGGGGTGTTATTTTTTATATTAAGATTATATAAGATGAATAAAATTTATAGTTCTGGATAATACATGTTTGAGTTGCAATTATTTTGATGATTTCTTGCTAGGGATGCTAGGCTACCAGTCACTCGAGAGGAGATGAGACATTCACTTGGGTGTCCATTTTATTTCGACTGATAGGCGGTTGTATACACAACTCAGAAATCCTGAGTGATGTAGGTCTGTTCGTCCCTGATAATTATCTTCGACAAAGGGGCCATAGATTGTTTTATCTCCCGCGATGCAGAACCAACCTGCCAATGATTATGCCGGTAGGTAGAGCATTATCTTTGCTTAATCGTATCACCTCGGAGTTTGACATATTTTGTGATAGTTTGGCTCATCTGAGGGAAGCACTATCTTTATTATAATTGTATGGTATATTTATTTTATTAATTTGTCATGCATCTTATGTTTCTCGCTCTTTTTATTAATCTATTATGTATTACTTATTATTGTGTATCTCTAACTTGTATCTTTAGTGTATTGGAAAA
Organism: Lepidostoma basale; assembly: GCA_022606425.2. Taxonomy (NCBI): domain Eukaryota; kingdom Metazoa; phylum Arthropoda; class Insecta; order Trichoptera; family Lepidostomatidae; genus Lepidostoma; species Lepidostoma basale. The sequence continues at coordinate 48,104 of JAHDVF020000534.1, read as the reverse complement.
AAAATCTGTAATGCTTTAGATATGTTTAAAAATAAATAAATGAAATGAAATGAAATGAAATGTTCCTTTATATACGACGCTGTTTTAATCGCTGGTAGCATGGATGGACTACATGTCCTAGTGTCAAGAATGTACGAAGTATGCAATAATTATGACCTTGTGATTAACGTATCAAAGTCTAATGTTTGGTATTTGAAAAGGAAGAAAGTATGACGGATTGTGAGATAAATGCGAACGGTGAGAAATTAGAGCAAGTTAATGAATTTATCTGGGAAGCATGTTTACAAGAGATGGAATAACGAAGAAAGATATCGGAAAAAGGGTTGGAGCTGGAAATAAAATAAATGGTGCACTCAAAGTCATTACCGCAAATTAAAAAATATATATCGACTTAATCAAAGATGGCAGTGCACAATGGAGTTCTAGGGCCGACCCTTAAGTTTGGAATTAAAACTTGGAGTTGGCAGAAGAATGATGAAAGTAAGATTGTTATAGTAACACCGTAAGTTCCTTCTTTGCCCTGATTTTCGATGATTTCCGGCAAAATTTAATTTATTATATTGGACTTATTAACATATTTACAAAAAAATATTTCGTTTCTGATACCAGGGATTTAATTTATTTGTATTTTTGTTTACTTCCTTAAAATGTTATAAACATAATAATGCTCTCGATAAGAACCAGTTGGTTAAACTTTAACTATTGAGTTTCAATTAAGATCTGTAATGAATGCAAACGCAGACTATTCGATATGCTTATCAGATTATACCGTCGGCCGCTCGGCACGGTCAGTTCAAATCTGGGGTCAAAGATTTAATCTGGATTTGTAGCAAATACGCGCTTCCACTGGCGTGCTTTTATATAATTCTGCTTCTCCCTCTATACACAAGTTTTGAATAATTTGATTCTTACCAGTTATGAAATAATCTAATTTTATAATGTTCAGATCTTACAAGTTATTTTATAAGGATTAATTGTATCTCAATAGAGACGAATATGTAAATTGTTTTTTTTTTCTGGGAACAGAATATGGTGGTCGAGGCGCTTACAGGACTTATGACCTGTCATTGGTTGGGTTAAGCGATCGCCTTATGTTTAAAAACATTCCCCATTCCGCCCTTCTTGCCTCCGCCCTCAATCTTAATGGATGGTGCTAGTGCAGATTGAACTAAAAAATATGAAGTGCTGCGCAGCATTCTAGCATATATATTAGGCATAAAATTGCATAAATAAGCATAATATTGGAGAGACATCTCCAGGTGAAATCTAGTACTGTATGATTTGCAGAGGCTTTCACAGTACATTAATAAAGGTTTTCTGCTTAATGCTTTCCAATCTTAATAGATGACGCTAGTGTAGAGTGAAATTAAAAAATGTAAAGATAGGCGTGGAATCCTACCATATATACAAGTTCCAAAAAATTGTCAGCCGTGGTGGTCGTAAGAAGGGCAGAATGGGGAATGTTGTTAAACATAAAGCGATCGCTCAACCCAACCAATGACAGGTAATAAGTCCTGTCAGCGCCTCGGCCACCACCTTCTGTTCCCAGAAAACAATTTACATCTTCGTCTCTATTGAGATATAATTAATCCTTATAAAATATATTTTTTTTATAATATTTTAAATATGTTTCTTTATAAAATGTATCACTGAAGAAGGACCGGTTGGCCGAAACATGTCTGATATGTAATTTTTTTTAATGTTAGTGTTTTATACACAAGGTACGAGTATAGAAAAAAGAAAAAGACTAATATTTTAGCCTTTTTTGAATTTATATTTAGCAAAAATCTAATTTAAAAACATGTTAAAGCAAATTTTCCTCGAAATTTATATCTCGAATTTACATAAAATGAACTTTTGAAAAACGTGGTATATTTACAACATTTTACTGAACTTATTAAGACACGTTCCACGTTTTTTAGTGTAACAATAATATTCATAATAAATACTTTTAAGTAATTTATTGAGTAGGGACGCGTATAGTCTGAATATGTTTGTCAAAAATGTTAAAACTAACAAACTAATCATCACGCCGTCTCCCCGAAGGGGTAGGAAGAAAGAATGGACTGCCACACTTTTCTTTCCTGACATTTCTTTCGCTTCCTCAACATTCATACATCGTGTTATGCACGCGCGTCGATTTCTCTGACTCCTCACAAGGCCGACATTCAATATATGTTTTATTTGATCGTGCTACGTTTTCCTCGGTCTTCCTCTATTTCTATTTCCATTTACATCATTAATATATAATTTTTTTACCATTCTTTCTTCATTCATTCTTTCCATATGTCCAAACCATCTTAATGATCCTTTCATTACTTTTTTTCCAAAAATGTTAAGAAATTCAAATATGTATCATAAGTTAATCAAGCCGGATATTTTTATTAAATTTTATTTCAATGTTTTCGCGGCAAACGATTTGCTTTTTTGTTATATTGAACATCGATCATTGAAGGACCGCCACTGCGCGCCACGTACCTCGCCTGTAGCCCAGATGCGAGGTTTATTGACTATCGTTAAGAGACATTTGCAGAGGGCTGTACCTCCCTAAATCTGCCGAATGAGGGATTTGTAGCCAGAACATTCAAGTGAACGCGCTACACCGTTTCTAACGGGCGACCAAAACCTTTTTCTGTACAAACAAGTTCTCAATTCAGTTCCACCGCCATTTTCGTTGTGAATAAGTGTACGAGTATAATCTGATAATACACGATGTTGTGATTATTTTCAACCGAATGTGTTAATTTCACACTTTAAACTTATGGTATTATCGGTTTATATAATAATTTAATATTTGATAATGCCTCTATAAGGGTGAAACATGTCATCACATCTAAAATATAATCCTAGAATACATACGTTTTCATTCGTATTTATTATTTAATTTGGAGTTTTACATCATTGTTCAAAAAATAATAAAAAAGTAAAATATATTTTTAAATAATAATTAAATAAAACGATGTTCTTAACTACTTCCACTTTTGTCTTTATTTCGACAGCGAACGGTTTTGCCAGGTTTGCTGGCATCGACAGATTTATGCCAGCGAGCCTGGCGAAACCGGTCGCTGTCGAAATAAAGACAAAAGTGGAAGTACTTAAAAAACATCGTTTTATTTAATTATTATTTAAAACGAACTTCCATCGAGAGATTTCAGTAAAATCATTTGATTATATTAAAAATATATTTGCACTTCTGTCTTTATTTGGATAGCAACCATTTTTGACAGACTGTATGTATTATGGGATTTTGGACAAATCCGTGTAGCTTGTCTTTCAGGACCGACGCGCGACGCGACGTTTCGGGGATCGTTTGCAGTCTCCATCTTCAGGGTGGTTATGACGAGCAAAGACGAGCTACACGGATTTTTCCAAAGAACCCATAATACATATTGCAAGCAACCGTGAAAATCTACGCAAATATCAACAGACTATTGCCAGCTAGCCTGGCAAAAAAGTAGCTGTCGAAATAAAGACAAAATTGGTTGAAATAAAGACCAAATTATTAAGAACAACGTTTTATTACATTATTATTTAAAATGAACTTCCATCAAGAAATTTCTCTTAAATATTTACAATAGATTCATTTAAATATTTAGCACATTTTTAGCTGTCCCATAATGCATTACTATCACTATATTTCAAATACAAAAAATAGCAATAGAAATATTTTAACGCTATTATTCTCTCCCCTTTCATAAATATTTCATCCCCTTTTATATATCGTGTTTCCATCACATAAGAAAATAGGAGACTGTCGCCTTTGTCCAACAAAAACAAATACAAAAGGTGGGAAAGCGAACCAATGCAGAAAGCAATACAAAGACGTATTTCCATAATGTATACATATAATACATTGTTAAAGTTTGAGGGTAAACAAAAATAATTTTTGTAACAGTTTTTTTCATGTTGGTCTGCCAACCTCGTAAAAAAGAACTTTTATTTAAAAAAAATATATTTAAAAATTAGACCATCAGATTTTGGCGAATAATTGAAAAAAAAAACACTTCTTCTTCTTATTCAACCTTCTGCCCTCTACTGCTGAATAAAGGTCTCTTCCATTTTTTTTTTACTCGTCCATTTCTTGTCCCTTTGCATCTAGTTTGTCCCAGATATTCGGGCAATGTCTTCGGTCCATCTTTTAGGTGGCCTATCGACAATCCCTTTCTTTATCTCAAGCCTCCATTGAAGTATTCCGAAGGTCTATCGGGTACTACCCTGTCTGAGTATATGGCCAACCCATTGCCACTTTAAATAAGCTGTATGATCCATGGTGTCTGTAATTTTGGTTTAGTGCCTAAAACCCTACAAAAGTGGACTTCTGCAAATTTTACTAACCTTAGTATGTTGACTAACAAGATTAATAATGGGACAACATAAATACAGTCATATCACGCCACTCCTCAAGGAACATCAATGGCTCGAATTCCGGGAGCGAGTAAAATTCAAATTCTGTTTGAAAGTGCTTAAGGCTCGACACCAAAAAGTACCAGTGTATTTTTCGAACCTTCGCTTGACACCCATGCCAACAAATAGGCAATGTTCACTTCAATCAGTGGAATCAAATGCAAATATTTATATCAGATCAAATTAATATATGTCCAGTCCACTGCCATTTCAATTTAGATATACGATCCATGATGTCAGCAATTTTGGTTCAGCGTCTTATTTCTTCATTTCTTATTTTTTCTCGAAAATAAAAAAAATTATTCCATGCATGTGATGCCTACTTATTGATACATGAATATGGAGCATATATTTGTTTTGGGTTCCTTAGAATACTTCGTCTATCATCATCATATCTAATATGATAAAAAACGTAATAATATTTTAATTAAATATAATTTTTCTTCTAATTGGGTAATATATAGAGTTGAATTTTTTGTCTCACATAGTTTTCTTAAAATAATCATTACGAAACAAAAATAAATTATAACTCTTAATTGTTAAATTGACAACACTGTTAGAATATCACAATTAATTTATTTTACACTTTTTGAAAATGTCGCAAACAGATGTTTCGCCTACCAATGTTAGCATCCTCAAGTGTTACAAACAACTTGATTATCAGTTGTTTGTAACACCTGATGATGCCAATATCGGTTAGCAAAACAGCTGTCGGGACATTCTCAGATTTTTTTTAATCAAAAAAGGTGATATTAAAAGTGTTGTAAATTTAACAGTTAATAATGTTGAAGTATCACTGTGTTTCGTCCAACAGTGGATTATTAAATTAAAACTACATACAAGCAAATGATTAATTGGTCCTATGGTATTAACTTTTATTTCAAATGAATATAATAACAAAACCAATTTGGATATTAAATATAACTTTTCTGTCTTCGGTTAATTTGTCTGTATTTTGAGGTCCGGTTGGGAATGGGTCGCCTCGTTCTCTATTATCATAATATGGGATCGGGATGTTTTGTTCCGTCGACTGGCTAAATCTCTTGACAGTTAAACTCAAGAAGGATGAGTCCTTTAAGATATACAAATGAAGACAGGGTGAAAAAGGGAGAAGGAGACAAGAATAAGGAAAGAGTGAGCAGGATTAACTAAACCCGACTTTGAATTCTTTGAAGCACAACATTATTAAAATTTGAAATCTCGTAAAGTAAAGAAAAATGTTAATCAATGAGAATTAATAAATTCAAGATTACTTATTTAAAAACTATTAACTGTATTGATTTCGAAGCCCTATTATAATCTTCTTCTTATTCTTATACTGATCAGAGACCGCTAAGGTCTGTTTGTGCAAAGTTTGCCGCCTCTTCTGATGTAGACTCCCAGATGTCTTTTCATATTTTGGGGAGTCTTCCAGGTATCTTTCTTTTATCTGATTTTCCTACAAACAAGTTGCCAGTTGTTTGTAACCCTTGATGATGCCAACTAGTTGGCTTCAATTGTGATTGCCATTCCGTGGTTAAAATACAAAGTCATTATATTATTTTATTTGCTTACAAATATTAAAAAAATGTCTTAAATAATTATTATTTCATAATATGATAATAATGACCTACAGAATCGAAGTAAGAGTAGACACTGTCAGAACCAAACATCTCTTAGGAGTAGCAGAAATGAGAACATTGCGGCCAATTGTGGGGAGAACCCTTAGAGATAGGATTCCCAATGAAGTAGTTCGGAAATCCTGCAAAATTTAAGACATAGTGAGATGGAGTAGGCAGAGAAGATGATTCTGGAGGAACCACATCGAGAGAATGGATCCAGCAAGAATTCCTAAGATCGTGATGCGCGAAGACCACCAAATATATGGAGGGAAGGCTGGTCGTCTTCATCACAGGAAGAAAGTTGATATTCTGCATAAACAGATCGCAAGATCTACAATCAGAAGACGAAGAAGAAGAAGAATACGATAATAAATAAAAGTTAAGTTATATGTTATGTAATAATGTACAAAAGTTTAATGATTTTCGACATTAGCAAGACTTGTTTTAATAAACAAATTGTATTTTCAGTTTCGTTAAATCTAAAGCCTGTTGATTCAGGTCGTATAGAAAAACGAGAATTTTTCCTCACAATGAAAAGCAATAGAAAACTAACCATAAATTTCTTTAATTCAAAATCTTCTCCTGGTAAGTGAAACTTGATGCTTGCAGGCATCCTCGTGGTTATTTCCTAAATAAATTATTGTTATCTTAAAAATAATACGATAGTAATTATTTGTTTAATTTTGATAGTAGGATAACTATGAAAATATCTTGTCAATACCAATAAATCTGCAACAGGTAATTTATAAAAAACGGATAAAAGTCATCTACTCCACCCTACATCGTGTCTTTTAGGACACGTGTTTCGGATACCATTGCTATATTATTTAGTAATAAACGTTTAGATCAATTAAATTAGTATTGTATAGCATCACAGTAGCACGTTAAGCTATTCAGAAATTGTACTTTATCGCCAGCGTCAGAGCAAAAAATACCTATATGGGATTTTAATATAATACATATCTTTATTAAATAATTATATATATTTGACGACCTTTGTGAGCAAGTGGTAAGTGCATTTACTGCCACCCCGAAGGTTCCGAGTTCAATTATCACATGTCACGAGAATCACTATGATAGCTAAAATACCCTTAACATCGATTAGGCTCATTCTGTCATGATGTAAAGAGCGATTCAATAAAATAATAATAATAATAATAATGTACATATGCAGGGAATTGCAAAAGAATAGCACATCTCATAAGAATCAATAGCTAAAAAAACGTATAGAGAAATTGGGTTATCTTTCAAAAATATGGAAAGCAACATGAAACTACCCCTTAAAGGCCCCAGTATCATCCCAAGAACTCCCAAAGATGTAAGACATGCTGCAAACCAATATCTCATGTATAAACACTAATAGAATATTCTTCATATCAGATATACCAAAGTATAAATTAAATACACGTCTCAATATAAAACGTATATTTTTCTTCGATAGAAAACAATTAGATTCTAAACATACAGTTCTTCAAAGGAATGTTCAGCGGTTGGATCCCCTTATAATTAAATTTGTATTATTTGTGCGGCATTAAGTTTCCAAGCAGACACGTCTCCATTGACATGAATTATCCGCTCACACATCAATAATGCAAACTGCTACGGCGTAGCGCCTGAGCGTAGAGGAGTCTACGATATACGAGTGTTTACAATAAACCTAGGAGCCCGTACGACCAAGTGATGATATGGATTTTCATACAATGCAGCAGTGTACACAAATGTTTGCTCGTTATTTTATGTGTGCTTATGTTTAAGGTGGGTAAATACAAGGATTTCATACATGTACTTACGAACGGAATCGAGTTTAGATTTCCCAAATTAATATAACAACGCTTCTCTGAGCAATATTTTCGAAGTAGTAGCACTATTTTATAATTATTTTTTGTTAAATCAAAAATGCAAAAAATTATATCAGAACACAATATTAAATTTCAATAGATTTTATCGTAAAATGAAAACATTATAAATTAAATATTTATTTTTAATTTAATCGAATGCCGGTGTTCTATTAGTTCGAAATAAGTAATCTTTCAGTTTTGTTTTTAAAAAAAGAGCAATACAATGGTTTTATTTATTTGATTTGAAAAGAAGTTTAAAATATTGTATTAAATTCAGTAATTTCAGATAAATCTTGGTTTGAACTTACGAGGTATATAAATATATACAAAACGTTATCTGGAATACAATTCAAGATTTCTAATATTAAAAATATATTTGGGAAAACCAAAAAATGTGATATTATAAATTGTATTTGTTTTCAAATATCCTAACAACATGAGTGGAATAATAACGGTTAGATTTATTGTAAAAGTTAATTTTTAAATTTTATTTATGTTGGTTTAATATATACTTAAAAATATTATTCCAATAAATAAACGAGTATATAAAAATGCTCTTTACCTTCATCATCGGAAAAAAATCATTTTTATGAAGACAACATAAATTAAAATACGAAATAAACAGTATATTAAATCATAAAAACAAAACAAAACTACGGAAATTTGTTATATACTCGTATTGTTATATACTCGTATGATATTTTGTTTATAATGTTAAAATCATTGAAACTATGGTGATGATTAATATGACAGATCATTAAATGTGATAAGGCTATTTCGTTGGGAAAATAGGTCAACTAATCAATAGTAACGACATACCGTTCGACACAGTATCGCGCTTTGCGGTCCAACTAACATCTGACACCTCTGCAATTACGGTCCAGTCTAGTTGGAATCTCTTCTGCATATATTGACTAATTATTTAGTTGGTCGGGACGGAGACTCATCCAAAAAATCAACGATCATCAAAATCGGTCCAGCCGTTCTTGAGTTATGAATGGTGTAACTAACACGACTTTGTTTTATATATATTGATTAGCAATTATCAATGCATGAATTAATTAATTTTCTTCATATTTTTTTCGTGATTTTACCCCATGTTTTAATAGTTATTCTGCTATTCGGGACGGAGACAAATCTAACAAATTAAAGATCATCAAAATCGGTATAGCCATTCTTGAGTTATAAATGATATTACTAACGCGACTTTGTTTCATATATTTATATACGAGTAGATTGAAAGACTCCATATTATTTCCTTCGTTAAATGTGACACCAATATATAATTTAAAATAATGATTAAGAATGTCATTTTTCAAGGACGCAATTTTAATATAAATAAACGCAATCATTCATATTCCGCAATTTTTCTAAAATTTACATGCAAATTCTTGTAAACTAAATGGTTAGAGATGAGCATAGTGGTTAAACAACAAAGTTGATTGCATTACGTAATCCTTACTTCTTACTTATAAATATAAATTATCTAAAAATGTGTAAAAATATTAAATACAAAGTGAATCGTGTTCTGTGAACGGGGGGAAGTATTACATTTACCTCATAATGTTCCGGACACTTAGCGTTTCCATCCATCAGCCATGTACTATTATCCTGCTATTCACATCCTAGTAGAAAGTGCTTACAGAAGTTGCCGTTTTTTAGTGCAAAAGCCTGTATGGAACGTTTTTGTGTTTGTTACTTGTTTTATAATTACCACATTGATGCAAAGATGGCAGCACATAATGAAGCTTCGAGCTAGCAAAGAAATTATGAAAGTAGAATAAATACCGTACAAATAAGATCGTTTAAACGATATAGATAGGACGAAATAAGAAAAAAAATGTAAGGCAGATGATAGTATCATAAGTCAAATTAAAAAAAAGATCCCCAAGATGGTTAAGATATATGCAACAAATGGATGTATAAGAATGGTTGGGATGTTGTATACTTTCAGTATGAGTAGAAAGAGAATCCGTGGAAGAGCAAGGAAAGCATTGCATGATCAAATCAATCAAATACTAAAAGGTGTCCACATTCGAATTCAGAATCGACGGAAATCGAGGGGCGAACATATAACAATTATGAATGTAGAAGAAGCTCGAGAAGAATATTAGGACAGAGTGGTATGGCGATCCATCCTCTCTGCCTACTCTTCTGTGATGATGGTTAATTATTTATTAAGTTTGTATTTAAGCTGTTATTCGTTTTACTTAGTTTATTTTATTAAAAATAGTTGAATATTATAATATGATATTTTTAATAACTTAATTTGTAATTAATACGAATGAAAACGTCAGTTTTCTAGAAGTTTTATTATATTTTATGGGAATGACATGTTTAGATTAATGACAAATTAGACATTTGATAACGCCTTAGAAGGGCGAAACATGTCATATAATGCCTCAGAAGGGCGAAACATGTCATTCCAATAAAATAAAATAAAACTTTTTGAAAGCTGACGTTTTCATTGGTAATAATTATTTAATATGGAGTTTTACATCATTGTTCAAGAAACAATAGAAAACTTAATTTATGTTAACTTCGACAGCGATGGTTTCGCCACGCTAGCTGGCATCGACAAACTGGTTAAGTGGAAGTAATTAATAAAAAAACATCGTTTGATTTCATAATTATTTATAATAAAATACCACTGAAATATTTCAGTAAAATCATTAGATTATATTACTTTTAAATTTAAATTTAGTTTGTGATTCGGAAACTAATTTTTTATATTATGGTATCTCTTTCTCTCTCTCTCTTTCTCTTTCTGTGTCCTGTCAGGTCTCCCTAACGTTGACTATCACCCTTCATAGTGATGACCTGGGGAAAAATATCCATAGTGGTATCCCTTTGGCTTCTCTGGAGGATTTTCTGTCGGGGTTACCTTCCCTTAGCTGGGTGTATCCAGTTTTATGGTGCTGGAAGCTCGCCATTCGTCCTCTTTCTATCTGCTATGACACTAAGTAATATGTGCCACATTGCCCGGGGTTCGCGGGGTTTTTAAAAATACCTCTCGTGGACGTTAGAGAGTTGGACTTGATAGTAGTGTTGCTGTTGTAAATGCAACATGGCGCCTTACAACATTTTGTAGAGGCATACTTTCCATCAAAACATATCCCATCGTAGCCCTACTACCGTTTTGAACCCCTTTTTATGGTTTTTAAAAGTTTAATTTTAATTATTTAGATTTTTTATTTATAATGTGATATAATAATTTTTTTTAAATAAGATATAAATTATTTTTCACATTTCCGTCCAAGCGTAAGAACAATGTAAACACTGGGTTTTCAGTGTTATTTTTTACTGCGAACAAGGGTAATATATTTTGTGCAAGCGTCACAACCCTTGTCGCCGACCAACAAGTAGCAGGCGATAGTATCAACTGTTGCTTGAGAAAAAAGCGGTTTGTTCAAAGATACCAATCGAAACAGAATCTATATAAACTGAAGCGTTAAAACGTACATGCCGAGGACAAAGATTAACCTTTCTAACCAGATAAATACGACCATATTTTATTTATTATAAAACATATTAAATATATTCTTTCTTATATTATAAATATATATATTTTTGAATGTTTGGCAAAAGAAGGATGAAGGATGAAAGTAGAATAAATGCAGTAGAAATGAGATCTCTTAGACGAATGTGTGGATACTCTGTGTATGATAAAGTGTTGAATGAAAATATAAGAAGTGAATGCGGTGCGAATGATGGTGTTATGAACAAAATAATGAAAGGATCATTAAGATGATTTGGACATATAGAAAGAATGATTGAAGAAAGAATGGTAAAAAAATTATATGTTAACGACGTAAATGGAACCATAAATAGAGGAAGACCGAGTAAAACGTGGCACGATCAAATAAATCGAATATTGAATGTCGGCCATGTGAGGAGTCAGAGAAATCGACGCGCGTGCATGACACGATGTATGAATGTTGAGGAAGCGAGAGAAATATGTCAGGAAAGAAAAGTGTGGCAGTCCATTCTTTCTGCCTACCCCTTCGGGGAGACGGCGTGATGGTTTGTTAGTTAGTTATTTTTATTTTTGAATGTATATGAACTATGTCCTAGATAATAATAATAATTATAATAATATATATATTTTTTTTTACGTATACAACAGGTCGCTTGAACCCAATTACAGTATACAATTTGTTTTAAGCTGATATATTGATTCTCGTTACATGTGACAGGTAGCCAATCTATCGCCATTTTATTGTCACGAGAATACTACGCCAGACCAAAGACAGTGTGACAATCACACTGTCATCGCCAAGAATCGAACCCAGAACCTTAGGAATGGGAATCAGAGCTCTTACCACTCTGCCACGAAGGTCGTCTATATATGTTCATATTAAAAGCACCGTTGTTGTGATACAATCACCTCAATGGTGCAATAATTCCTAAACTGCAATTGGCTACATTTACAGTCTAAAAAGGATTTCGGAGGACGCTAGAGATTTGTAGTAATGTTGCTGGTGTTGTTGCAACATGAGATTTTTAGGGGCATACTTTCCAGCAAAGCATACTCCATGGACATATATACCTATAGCATGCCGTAAAACACCACCTTCCACGACAACAGCAGGACTTCCATTAAATCAAATTCTCCGGCGTCCTTACGTGGTCCTCGTAATCCCGCGTATGATAGCAAACAGGGAGATGGCGTTTGGCGTATCTTCAAACACTCCTACAGAAAATCCCCAAAGAAGGCAACTGGAAACCACTCTTTTACACTTCCCAGGAAATCATTGTGGCGAGAAAACATATGTTACAATGATCGCCAACGTCGGAGGGATTTGCCACGGCACTATTAGAAGAAAAATACTGTTTCTTTAATTTCTTCTCCTTCTTCTTTTGGTGCCGAGCCAGGTCCCCTCAACGTTGGCGATTACTACAGCAAAGGTATTCGCTATAGTGATTCCTGGGAAAAGGTGACCAGAGTGGTTTCCCGTTGCCTTCTCTGGTGGATTTTTCTGTCGGGGTTACCTTCCCTTAGCTGGTTGGATCTGGTTTGGAGGCGCCAGAAACTCGCCTTTCATCCCCTCGTTATCTGCTGTGATCACACGGTTATGAGTGTGATCCCATTGCCCGGGGTTTGCGACAGGGACGCTAACGAGTTGGACTAGTCAGTAATGTTGCCGGTGGAATGCAACTGGGCGTTTCGCATTTTTTTATAGAATCAAACCCTCCAGCAAGATGTGACTCGCTGCGACCCTACTGACAATTCGAACCCCATTTTTAAATTATTCTGAAAATTAAATTATTAAACGTTTCTTTAACAATGATGTGAAACTCCATATTAAATTATTTTGTAGCATATGAACAAAAATAACCCCAATTATTTTCCTTGTACACAAAAATAGTTATTATAATATTCAATTTATTATTACGTCTACTTACTTCATAATTTAATATATAGGTAATTGTAGGTAGAGAACACGTGGTCTTACAAAATTGAATTCTAAAAATATATTTAATATAAATAGAAAAGCCTGTAAGAATTTAATAACAACCCTTATATTAACGAATTTCTTAAAATACTCGTACACCAGACGCTTCGAAGAATTGAAACCAAGACCTTTTACTTTCTGGTTTGAACTTTGTATCTGCACGATTTTTAATAGTAAGTAGATTATAATTGGATTCCGTTACCTTTCTAATTATAAAAAAAGTGTTTTTCACAATCAATTATAAGACTTTTCTTATATACGTTATAATAACTCAATATAATCCAATTCAAAGAAAATATATCTGAAACTAAATGCAGAAAAAATAGAGATATTTTTTTATGAAGGATTAGGCAGAATGGGCTGCCACACTTCTCATTTCTTACATATTTCTCTCGTTCCTCAACATCCATACATCGTGTCATGCACGCACATTCCTCACGTGGCCGACATTCAATATTTGATTTGTTTGATCTTGCCATGTTTTCCTCGGTCTTCCTCTATTTCTAGTTCCATTTACATCATTGACCTTTTTCTATTGTTTCTCCATTCTCTCCATGTATCTAAAACATTCTAATGATCTTTTCATTATTTTGTTCATAACACTTTCATTCGCATCGCATTCGCTTATAATATTTATAATATTTAGATTAATCTTTTGAGTTTATCCACTGATTTGATTTGACTTGATTTGATTTGATATAGGCCTCTTCCATTTTCTTCCACTCGTCCTTGTCTTGTCCCTTCCGCAACTAGCTATTCGGACAATATCGTCATTCCATATTTTAGGTGGCCTCCGACATTCGTTTTCTTTGTCCAAGACCTCCATTGAAGTGTTCTGGTTGTCCATCGAGTATTGCCCTGTCTTGCTATATGTCCAGCAATTGCCACTTCAATTTAGCTGTACGATCCATGATGTCGGCAACTTTGGTTCGACATCTTATTTCTTAATTTCTTATTTTGTCTCGGAAACTCACGCCGAGCATCTCTCCATGGATCGTTGTGTGATTTTTACTAAGTGTGTTGTATGACATAATAAAATATATTTCTTGAATGTTACCAATACTTGTAGATAAATACTGGATTTTACCCATTGCGGGTTAATCATTTAAGGATTGATTGTATCTCAATAGAGACGAAGATGTAAATTGTTTTTTTGGAAACAGAATATGGTGTTCGAGGCGTTTACAGGACTTATGACCTGTCATTGGTTGGGTTTAGCGATCGCTTTATATTAACAACATTCGCCATTCCGCCCTTCGTATTCTGTTTTCAAAAAATACACCACTAAACACCATATTCTGTTTCCATAAAAACAATTAACATCTTCGTCTCTATTGAGTTACACTCAATCCATAATAAAATGTAGTTGTACCATTCTATTAACTTCAAAACCGAAAGTAGACTTCTAGAAAATATAAATCTAGGCATCAAAATATTATTATTGCATTACTTTACCCAGAGTTTGCGTAAAATCGGTAATGATATTTTCATCCCTTATTCGGAGAACCTTTGTTTGGGGCATCAATACAACCCCTACTGAATATTCAAGAAAGTTAATTGTTATGAAATAATATTTTGTTACGTAAATGACGGCTATTGTTTTTGTTTAATCTAACACCCTCCCAACAAAGGTTAGATTTGGGGAATTTTAATATGAGGGGGAGAATCTTAATGTCAAAACGAGAAGCAGAGTTCAGCTGTTAAATGATATAATTATTCTCCTCTTTGCAGGAAATATGAGCTTATATGACCCTGCAGATTTATCAAACAAACTAACTAACCATCACGCTGTTTCCGGGAGGGGTAAGAAGATAGAATACACACCTCTCTAGATTCCTCTACATACATTCAGCGAACCAAACACGCACGTCGATTCTTCTGAATTCTAAAATGGCTGACCTTTAAAAATTGATTAATTTTATCATGATACTCGGTTTCCCACGACTCCATACTTAATTAACATCGTTAATGTATACTCTTACAATTCTTTCTACATCGAAGCGTTCCATACAACCGAACTAATGCAGTGATCCTTTCATAATTTTGTTCGTATAACTTAATTCCGCTATACATATCTTTCTTATATCAACATTTGAAATTCTGTCGTACATAAAATTTAAACATTTTATAATGTTTAAGTTTTATAGCGTTTCGGCCAAAACAATGAAATATCTTAGCATATATTGACGGAAACGATCGTTTTATTAAAGTTTTAATTTATTTTGTGAGAGATATGTTCTGCCTTACTACGGCAGTATCAAAAATATTATCAAAATCCCAAATCAAGAATATCTGTGTCTTTTCCATAAAATTTAGTTTTTCCATCAAAGCTAATGTTATGTTTTTTTTTTTTGGAAAAACAAATACACGGCCATAAAGAGTAAGATGAGAATCTATAAATCATGCGTAAGACCAATAATAACATATGGCGTCGAAGCAAGATCAAGCAAGTTTTGAGGACTTCCGAGATGAAGACATTGTAGATAGCAAGCAAGACACTGAGAGATCGCATGAGGAACATTATAATAAGATAGGTATGTGAGGTTGAAGATATTGTAGGATAGAGCAGACAGCAAAAAGGGTCTGGTACGCTCATGTTCAAAGAATGGACATCATCAGACTCCTCTATATTGCACTACATAATTAGCCTCGTGGGACTCGCCCTTGTGGAAGACCTCCTAAAAGATGGAAGGACAGCTGGAAGCCTACCTCACAGGAGGAGCAACACTCTGGAGAACAGACCACATACATAAGTCCACAACAATCAAAATTAGAATACGCGAGATTAGAATACGTTAGATCAAAATTAGAATACGCGAGTGGTGTATGGTCTCCATACCAGCACAAGTATGTGGAGGTATTAGAACAAATCCAGAAAAAAATTCTGAGATACCTCTACATGCGGATGAATGGGGTATATCCGAGGTTTATGCACCACAATGATCTATTGATTAACACAGAGTACCGCAGTCTCGAATCAAGAAGAAAGGGTACATTGATGATCTTAGGATTTAAAATACTCCGTAACCTCATTGATAGCCCATACCTCTTAGAGTGTTATGGTCTCAATGCACCGGACAGGTATGCTCGCGCTAGAAGACACGAACTGTTGTGCATACCGCATAGCAGGACAAATGTCTTGGCGCAGCATACAATGACTCGGGGTATGGTGCTCTTGAATGAGGTGTCAGTCGATGTGGACATTTTCCAAATGACCTATATGTCCTTTAAGGAACATACAGGTACATACCACAACTGTTAAATATTGTTTTATTTTATTTTAATTGTTGTATTTTAACATGTATTTTAAAATGTATGTAAAATGCATGCAAAATTTATGTAAATTGTATACAGTAATAGGGTCATAAAAACCTGTTGTATACAAAAAAAAAAAAAAAACAAGGAGGAAGATAAAGAAGAAGAAGAAGATGTTTTTTTAATGCTGCCGATGTAATAAACTATTAATAAGTATTTTTAATAATACTAAACAACTTTTTAATTATTTATTTAGCATGTCTCCGTTAACATTTTACATCCAAACCTTGGATAGATAAATTAATTCGGGTCAGTTAGAAATCTGAATACTGATCCGACACCTTTATGACTTACAAGCCTTTACAATTATTATTATATTCATAACAATAAAGCATTTAATGGTGTTTTAGAAGGGTACCGTTTCATATACACCGCGAGCCAAGTTTTCCATCTTCCTGTTTATCGCACTAACTACGCTCAGAGCGCGGCATTGTATCGAATATGTGACAACTACAATAATCATTTTAGAGACATTTATGTTTAAAAAAAAGGGACTGGTACGGTCATGTTCAAAGAATGGACACCACCAGACTCCCCTATATTGCATTGCATAATCAGCCTCATGGGACTCGTCCTCGTGGAAGGCCTCTTAAAAGATGGAAGGACAGCTAAGAGTCTACCTCACAGGAAGAGCAACATTCTGGAGAACAGACCACATAGGTCTACAACAAGGAAGAAGAAGAAGATTTTTTTCATTTGAAGGAGCGAAATTTAAAAAAAAATGATCGGAACAACATTTTAGCGTGGATGTGACCACGATGTTACATAATACGAGTATATTACTTTTTTTATTTCATTTTGATATTATTTTTTATTTCCAGTACTATTAGTATTTTTAACTCTTAAATTTTTAGGCTCATTTTGTCATAGTTTAACTTCAATCTTGTTTCACACTGTCATCGGTTAACGGTTAACTATTATTTTATAGTTGTGGTAGCATGTTATTGGCCTAACTTTATTTTTTCTAAATGTTTTATTTTATATATGTTATTGATATCGCTGTATGTTACCCTTAATAAATAAACATATATAATTGTTATAGAGAAAGGATCGTAAAGATGGTTTTGACATACGGAAATAATGAATGAAGAAAGAATGGTATAAAAAATTTATGTTAACTAGGCCGAGGAAAACGTGGCATGGTCAAATAAATCAAATATTGAATGTCGGCCACGTGAGAAGTCAGAAAAATCGACGCACGTGCATGACACGATGTATGAATGTTGAGGAAGTGAAAGAAATATATCAGAAAAGAAAAGTGTGGCAGTCCATTTATTTCTGCATACTCTTTCGGAGAGACGGCGTGATGGTTAGTTAGTTATTTAGTTATTTGTTTTTAATCACGCTAACAGAAAACTTCCTGTATACTCGTACGTATTCTCTTACATAAAAACAACGTTACGCTAATTAAATAAGATTGTTTTGTAAATAGAGCTGTTGTGTTCTAAACAAGAAATTTAGATTGAATTTGAGATTTGTTTTGACTTGTGTACATCGTTAAAGGAACATTATTATTCATACGACTTCCCGCAATTTCAGTTAACCTATAAACTTGGGTAACAGTTTAACTATTATGTATAGTATGCTAAAGTCAAGAGAAATCTCTCGATTTAAATTATGTATCTTCAAAGCTTTTAAAAGATTTGAAACTACCCAGTTGACATTAGGTAGCGTTTAAAAATATAAACATCTTAACATTTCTATTTTCTCCCTAAGAAACGTCCATGTAGCTCGTTACGTAACAAGTATTGCATGTACAGTTCACTCTTAAAATAATAAAACGCAATTTTATATTTATTGTTTATTAATCATTAACCAAGTACAGTAAAAACTAAATATAACGGACTAATTGGGGGGAGGGGGAGTCCGTTAAAGCCGAAAGTCCATTAAATAAAATAGGTTTAAAATAAATCAAAACCATTTTTTGAAAATATGTACACTGTATTTAGATATAAATAGACGATTCAAAACACAAACAAAATTAAATTAATTAATATGTTTTCTTGAATGCTACCAATACTTGTTGACAAATACTGGATTTTACCCATTGCGGGTGAATCATTTAATAAAAAAAACTGGTTATAAAAACTAGTCCAAGTTTTAAAAAGCATAAAAAATTGGAGAAGTATTCTCCTGGCGTTGTCTAGCAATGTATGATACCTTTCACATTCATTAATAAAGATTTTCTGCCTTATGCTTACACCTAATCTTAATGGATGTCGCTAGTGTAGATTGAACTAAATAATGTGAAGTGTTTCCCAACATTGTAACATATATACATCTTCCAAAAAAATTGTCAGACGTGGTGGTCGTAAGAAGGGCGGAATGCGGAATATTGTTAACATAAAGCGATCGCTTAACCCAACCAATGACAGGTCATAATGTTAACGCCTCGACCACCATATTCTGTTTCCAAAAAAAAATGTGCATCTTCGTCTCTATCGAGATACAACCAATCCTTAAAATTCTATTTATAGTCTTCGGACACTCGTCGTGAAGTGTCATTGCTGTTTGATATCGACGCGCTTGTTTTCGGTTATCATGCTTAAAAAAATTAATTATGTTTTGGTTGCACTTTTGAAGTTTCTTGTTTTTTTTTTATAATCAATTCTCTAAAATTACAAAAATACGTAAAATATATAATAGTTAAAAAAAAAAAAAAAAAAAACTGATATACTGGTTCTGATTTTGAAAATTTGGTTTGGTTCATTTGGTGCTCCCGTAAATTTGGAGAAATTTCGTGTATCAGTGAATTGTTTTGGTCAATTTCATTGTTGCCGCACTTTATAATAGTAAATTGTGACACGTTATACGTTTGAACTGTTTTGATGTCAATATTATACAAGTTTTTTCGTTTATATAAAGAATTTTGACAGGTGTAAAAATAAATTTTTCATTTGTTCCAATGACAATTTGAATAATTTCTTCAATATTCTTTTAAAGTTATTGCTGGTGTTGGTTGGTTTAAATTGCCTAATTACAGCTTATTAATTAAAAGGTGGATATATGGAACATTAATTCAATCATATAATAGACAATATGAGCACCATCTAAAAAGAACATTGTGTGTTAAATTATTTTTATTTTGTTATTTTATTTTATATCATTGTATTTTATATTATTTGTTCTAGATTTATTTTGTGGATGTTGAAAGATCGATGTGTGCGCGGGAGATGCCTATTGGTGGCGATGAGGTTCGCAACCCATCACACCGCGTCTCCCGCGGGGCGAAAAGAGAAGGATGGAGTGCCGCATCGGTTAATGTGTGACAGTTCATTCTTTCTGCCTACCCTTTCGGGGAGACGGCGTGATGGTTAGTTAGTTAGTTAGTTTATAATAGTTAAAATGCGTTATCTGACGAATAGTCAATGAATGTTATTAGATTGTCGAGATGTGATCTTACCACTGATAACTTCATTTTTGGCAGTGTTGTTTCTTCTTCTTCGCTCTCTTCACTTCCATCCTTGGCATTATGTCTTAAATTCTTGTGCTATCTTAGACGTATGACGTGATTATCATGGCCTCTAAAAATTGTTTACATTCGGCGACACTTGAATTTTAGAATGTATAATATTAATAGGACGTTTTTATTTTTTTTTATTTAACCGGATTTTTTTGTCTGTTATATCCAAAGTTCGTTAAATAGAGGTCCGTTATATCGAGGTTTTACTGTGCATGGTATGAATATCTCTCAACTGAGGTAACCCGTTTTAGAGAAGCATTTTTCACCCTCTCTTATAATATCAATAAAAAATACAAAATTAGAGAACAAATTGGAATCTAGGGGAACAAAAACATATTTGAATGTGTGTAAATTTAAAATTAATCATCTTATATGATATATTTACACTATAATAATGCTACTTACATAATTTGAATATTTTATATTTTTAGATTAATTCTAAAATAAAATGTTTTTTAATAAATACGAATGAAAATGTTTGTTTTCTAGAAGTTTTACTGTATAATATATTAAATTATTATCTAACTTAGGCTATATAATAAATTAAATTATTATCTAATATATTAAAATAAATTTAAAAACGTATAATCGTAGGAAAGGACAAATAAAATAAATATAATTATTGCTTAATCACGAACACCCTAAATTAAGGGTCTTCAAGATTTTTTTATTTTTTTATTTAACTATAGTGAAATACATAACAAACCATGTATTCCCTATGAGTTACAATAAATTCATTTTAATCCTTGAAATATTTACAATGATTATAATATAAAACATTTTCATAACAGACACACAATGATTACAAACAGAAAAATATTATAACAAGCAGAATAAAAATCAAGATACACTAATATACTAATAATTACCAATTTCCACATACTGCCTGAGGTAATACAGCTTAATTGTATGAGTTATATCTTATTGTCAAAACTAGCATTTTTTTTACTGAAATTGTTATATTATGATGTGTTCTTATATAATTGCATCTAATTGTATCCAGATGCACCTGCCCACCGAGTCCGGGAAGTGGGTCAGCTCTTTGGCCCGGAATCTCAGGGCAATCTTCACCAGCCGGAACTATTTTTATTGAATTTCCCGCCGCCTCAGAGGAGCCACGGGGCGTCCGCCTCCCCCGGCCCGGACCTGTATAATGTGTAGCCGCCAGGGATGGTGCGTGTAATTATAACCGCAAACGCCAGATGTGCCAGATTATCACGAGTTTTCCCATATTACAACGGACAACCCGACAAAATAGCAACATTAAAAAATATATGTATTTTTAGAAACATATACGTATCTTTTTATAATACCAGCAGTAAATATTTAAAAAGCGATATTATTTTCCCGGCGTTATTTTAAATACAACATAAAGTTGCTTGCTGCTTTTGAATAAAAAAATAATAAGCTGTTTTTTGCTTATATTGATGATTTCATCATAAATGTAAGTACTATTTGAATAAATATAATAATACTTTGTATGACAACACTTTTTATTTTCACTGAACTCAAACATGTTTCGGTACAAGTAACCTTTATCAATGTATACAATTTCAACAATCAAATAAAATAGAGCGGTCACTTATATAGTAAATGGAGATCGAGTTTTGTATAAAAGTGAAAGGGGTTTAATTAGGATTGAGGAGAGGGGAGATGTAAAGGGAACATACCGAGTGGAAGGGGTATAATTAGGATTGAGAAGAGGAGAGATGTTACGGAAACATATCGAGTATGGGAATTGAATTTTATTTTATTTGGTTATTTATTATATTACCATTATTTTTTATGGGTTTGTTAATTTCTAAAATTACTAAATTAAACGTCTGTTTTATTATATTTAATGTAAGTAACATGTTTCGCCTGTCTAAGGCATTATCAAATGGGCACCATCATTTACCGGCTGTCACTCGTATCTGAGAAATCTTTGTGTTTTCTCCACCTAGGTCTGTCTTCTGCAGTCTTTTCCCAACAAACACTATCTATGTTAGTCTTTTGGAGGTTCGCTTTTGGGTAGAACATGAAGCGTGAACGTTTCCCTTAGGTAAACTGAAAGTACAAATTCTTTCTACTGACTCTAGTCTCAGGCATTCTAGTGACATGACCATATTTAATCTTCTTCTTCAAGTGCCCTGTCGGTTCCCCCCAACGTTGGCGATCACCTCGGCGAACCTGTCCCTGTCCTGCGCCGCTCGGAACAGCTCCTCAACACTTCGGATGCCGGTCCACTCCCTCACGTTTCGCAGCCAGGACATTTGTCTCCTTCCGGGCCCTCGGCGTCCCTCAATTTTTCCCTCCAATATCAGTTGGAGAAGGTGGTACTTTTCCCCACGCAGTATATGACCCAGATATGAGATCTTTCGAACCTTGATAGCTCGCCTCAGGACTTCGGTATTGGTAACCATGTCTGTCCAGGGAATTCTTAGCATTCGGCGATGGAGCCACATTTCAAATGCTTCCAGTCTGTTCATTGAGTTTCAGGGTCCAAGTTTCACACCCGTACAATAAAACAGACCACACATAGCATTTGATCATTCTCTGGCGGAGTTTCAAGTTTACGTTATCATTGCAGAAGAAGTGATTTCATTTTATTAAACGTAGCTCTTGCTGCCTCGATTCTGCATTTTATCTCTACATCTGGGTCAAGAGATTGTGTTAGTATGCTGCCGAGGTATTTAAATTTTTCCACCCTTTCAACGTTACGGCCGTTCAAATGCAATACTGATCCACTGTAGTCAAGCCGTCCGAATGTCATCCATTTGGTTTTGCTGATATTTGTTGTTAACCATATTTAATAATACCATGGAAATAATGTAAATAAAATAGTTGTATTTCACGTTCTGCCACTGCGTTGTTGTTCTTATCTATTTTTCAATATCCAAGTATTATGTTTATGTTTTTCAAACTTGAAGCACAATATGGCAGATACATTATTTTCACGTTACCTTTTTTATTACCGCACAAGACAGAAAAGGGGAAATATAGCATGCACCTTTGTTATATTAACGTCATACCTCTATTCTATCACGCTATGTGAAATGATGAGGTGGGTGGAAGAAATGGACATCGAAACATATTTATTTTTTTATATTCAAGCTTCCGCACTAATACTATCGAATTCCTTTATTATTTTGCAAAGGAAATTAAATACTGTGAAAAATCACAAGTTATACTTATTGTTCTTGAACAATAATGTAAAATAATTTATACGAATAAAAACGTCTGTTTTTTAGAATTTTTATTATAATTTATTTGCATAACATGCTTCGCCTGATTAAGGCACGATCAAATATCTACATAATCAGCCATTTCATAATGTTTTAGACAGGCTAAAAATGGCTTTAACATAAATTATAATAAACTTTCATATGAAGCACTTAATTTATGGTGTGACATTATTAAATAACATAATAATACACTAGAAATTTGTATATACACCACTTTATTTGGTAACACCAACCGGTTTCGCTCCCGCCGGAGCTTCGTCAGTGTGAGAGAGTAAACCTAAAAAGGGTGAGAGCTTACTCTCTCACCCTGACGAAGCTCCGGCGGGAGCGAAACCGGTTGGTGTTACCAAATAAAGTGGTGTATGTACAAATTATAATACTAAAAGTGTATTATTATTTCATTTAATTTATAACAAGCTAACTTCTAGAAAACAGACGTTTTCATTCGGATTAAATACATATATTATATATTTTTATTGCCATTAAATTAAATTTACAAAATATATTTCGGAAATATATTTATTTTCAGGACATCCGATATTAAGGTACTGAGCATGATAGCAGGCAAGACATTTAAAGATATCGTGAGGAACACCAGAATAAGGGAGATATGTGAGGCTTGGAATATTATAAGACAGAGTAGGCAGCGAAAGAAGAACTATTACGGTTATATCTAAAGAATGGACACCTGTTCTTATTTATTTGTTTCCTGTGGGTAAAAAAACACTTCCAATACTCTCTGTTTTCCGTAGCCCACACCGCCGAGTAGAGGTCTCCCTTGGTCATCTCCTTAATCTGGTCATACGAGTATGTACCATCGCGCAGAAGATCTGCCTCTACTTATTTTGCTTGAAACAATTGCTGTGAAAATACTTTTTTATAGATTTCTCAGATCTCTCCTGGCAATGTCACCAAAGAAACTCAATACAAGCCGACTTATTACAGATAGTCACCGAGTTATTTTGAGCTCATTTTGTTAGTTTAACCAGACTTTTATTTATTAGTAATTAGTATTAACACCACTTTATTTGGTAACACCAACCGGTTTCGCTCCCGCCGGAGCTTCGTCAGGGTGAGAGAGTAAACTAAATATAAAAACAGATAACAATATATGAAGAAATAAATATAATGTGGATTGGAGAAAGAGTGGGGGTAGGAGAAAGTAGACGCGAGGACGAATAGACTATTAAGACGGTGATTCATGCTCATTAGGGAAAAATTAGGGAGAATTTCTAATACAGATTGTAGTGGCGGGCAGGGGAGTTAAATTTTTTATTTTTATGGGAATATTTAAAATTATTTTCAATGGAGAACATTGCTAGAATGGGACTATGGGAAAGATTTGTTTGATTATTAATTAAGGGGAGATTATTGTTAAGGGCTTTCTTAATTTTAAATGCTACAAAATTATCTAAGTTTAGACCCGGGGAATTTTTGTGAATCATTTTCAGGCCATAATCTTTAAGATATGTGTGGTTTGTCTCTAACAGATGATTGGTGAAATCAGAGGAACCGTTACTATTTAGACGTCTGAGATCAAATCAAATCAAATCAAATCAGTTTATTAACTCAAAAGACATTACAAACAGGAAAATGTTTAAGGCATCTATTGAGTACAGGTAAAATATTATAAAAATACAACAAAGTACCAGGAACGCATTATGATGTTCCTTTACCCTTACGTTTGTCACACCACAAGTCATGTGCTTCATAAAAGAGTTTTTCTTCACTACACTACATTAAAAAAATTGTTTTCAGAGATTTGTTTTCAGGGGCGAAAAGAGAAGGATGGAGTGCCGCATCAGTAAAAGTGTGACAGTCCATTCTTTCTGCCTACCCTTTCGGGGAGACGGCGTGATGGTTAGTTAGTTAGTTAGTTAGTTTTCAGAGATGCAAAAAAGATAACACACGTTTTATAAAAACAATATTCACCTCACCATCGTACACACCAATAAAATGTACGAGTATATAGGATGTCTGATTTGTATCCACCTTTTTTTGTACTTTATATCAAAACCTTATCAAAAATGTATTACTTAGTACGAAATACGTGAGTTTTCTGACTTTACGTTTGTACGCCTGCATTGGTTTCTGTGAACAGTGACGGTTCTTTAATAATTTATTATTAGCTACCTGGTGGCTAGAATTTTGAACAACACATTTAATCATATAACTTGTGTTCAAGTGCTTAACTTCGAAAAGTAATTAAATTTGGTATAAAACCACTATTATTACATTTTAATTTTAATTAAAATTAAAAACATGTTAAGGATAATCCACTTCCAGGTGTCACACATAACAAAATGACTACAACATGCATAAATCAAATAAAACTGTACGACAACAAAGTAACCGCCACATTGTTCTGTCCTGACATATTTCTCTCGATTCCTCTACATTCATACATCGTGCAATGCACGCCATCGATTTCTCCGATAACTCGCGTGACCGACGTTTAATATTTGTTTGATTTGATCATACTAAATCGCTTACATTAAAGTTAAGGTTTATGTAGGTACCGGAAGATGGCAGCGAGTAGCCGAAATCGATCGAACGCATAAACCTAGTCGAATAAAACTAAATATGTATTTATATTTTTTTATTTTCATTATTTAAAATGAACTTCTACCAGGAAATTAAAAAAACACAACATAGTTTCTTTCCTTATAATTCAATTGTTTTATTTTTCTTTCAATAAAATAATAAAATAAAACAGAGTGCCACACACATACAAAAAAAAAACGTGATTGTGAGTTTTTATTTATTTAAATATATAAATTTGAAAATCCGCCAGAGAATGATGAAATACTATGTGTGGTCTGTTTTATTGTATGGATGTGAAATGTGAACCTTAAAATTCAACTCAATGAACAGACTGGAAGCATTTGAAATGTGGTTCCATCGCCGAAGGCTCAGAATTCCCTGGACAGACATGACTACCTATACCGAAGTCCTGAGGCGAGTTAGAGTTGACAGGGAGCTGTTGTCAACTATCAAGGTTCGGAAGATTTCACATCTAGGTCATCAACTGCATTATGAAGATTTCACATCTAGGTCATCAACTGAGGGACGCCGATGGGCCCGGCAGGAGACAGATATCCTGACTGCGAAACATAAAGGAGTGGACGGGTGGTGAAGTGTGGAGGAGCTATTCCGAGCGGCGCGGCGCATGACAGGGACAGGTTCGCCGAGGTGATTGCCAACGTTGGGGGGACCCTAAAGGGTACTTATAAAGAAGAAGAAGTGAAAAAAAAACATAAATGAATGAGCTCGATAATGAAACTACTTTGAAATGTTTTTTACATTCAATTCAGGGTTCACTTATGTGATTTAGTTATTTAAACGCAAATATCTAAGGATTTATTTAAAAAAAAAAACAGTGTCTTTAAGCAGTTGCGTGTCTAATTTAATGTGTATTTTTGACTTCTTGTGTAATATTTTTTTTCCTTAATTTACCGCGTACCTTCAATGGTTAATGGGACCAGTGGCGGCATTCAGCAAGACAGATTCGTGACCTGTGTACTAGATTTTTTTTATATTAATCTACAGAGAGTTTAGAAATTTTATTTCATGTACACGTAATAGCTTCTGGAGCAGTGACAGTCCTCAGTCAAGATCCATTTCGGGTTTTTAAAATATTTTTTAAATAATTTTGATATTCCAATATTAAATTATATTTCAAAAAACTATAAATTGTAACAAATATATATATTTTTTCGATATCGTTGGAAAAAAAACATGTTTCCTAATTACTTATTTAATCCATGATTTAATTGTATCTCAATAGAGACGAAGATGCAAATTGGAAACTGAATATGGTTGATCAAGGTGTTTACAGGACTTATGACCTGTCATTGGTTGGGTTAAGCGCACGCTTTATGTAATTACAACATTCCCCATTCCACCTTTCTTTATGACCATGTATGACAAATTTTTGGAAGTTGTATATATGTTAAAGTCCTATGTCAGATTTCACATGTCAGTTTCAATGTGCCATCTATGAAGATTTTGATTACATAAGTTAACCTTTTTAAGATTACTCTATATATAATCTTATTTAACTTATTTAATCATCGTAAACAATATACACAAATTTATCTTATTTATTTACTAAACAATTCTAAAGTATTTACAACAAAAAAGATTTTTTATTGTTTATATAATATTATATTAGAATAAATATAATTATTAAATTGAAAATTAAAAACGATGTTTCTTTAAAAAAACATTTAACAATTATATTTTACTTATGATTGGAAATAAACGAAAATTATTTTTCAGAAAAAAATATATTTAATTGTATTCAATCGAATGTTTACTATTACATTGACTAAAAATCAATATTAACTTCACTTTATGAAATAAAAGAAACGAGAGGAATAAAATATTTTTCGATATTTATAGTTAATGAATTTTGTTACTGTATTTAGAATTTTTATTAAATCAAATAAATACAATATTGCATGTCGGCCACGCGAGGATTCGGAAAAAAAATCAATATGCGTGTATTTAACGATGTATGAATGTTGAAGAATCGAGAGAAGTATGTCAGGAAAGAAAAGTTTGGCAGTCCATTAATTTTGCCAATCCGTACGGGGAGACGGCGTGATGGTTAGTTAGTTAGTTGAAAATATATTGTTTGTTAACAATAAATGTAAAAAAAAATTTTTTTTGGGTTAGTGCTTTAAAGGTTCTACGCCAATGCTCTGTTATATGTGCGAACAAAGCTTCCGAACCTTCGTAATTTGTCGTCACATGCGGCAAAGCAAAATTCTCGTTTATTTTTCATGAAGCTTTCTGATTAACGCGCTTTCGGTACGATTCGGGGACTTTTTCCGGACTTAGTTTCTGTGACTCGAAAAGGAATATAAAGGATCATATTTATGACACGAAATCTCTAGAAATTTCGGATGGCTAAAGTCTGTGGGAATTTTGTAAATAATGAATCGCAAAACGCGTATTCGCAAAATGTACGCATTGAAATAAATTATTTTGTTAGTTTGCTGAAATTATTTTTGAACACGTTTAGTTGAAAATGCTCCGAAAAAAAATGTTTTATTTGAAATTTCATGGTTTCTAATAATTTCGTGGTTGATTGTAAATAATGACAATATATTTTTTAATAAAAATCTTTTTAAAATTTATATTTAGTTGAAATGCACTAATGTTTGTGATTTCAACCGGTTTCGGCAGCTCGTAGCCATTTTTTGATCCAGAGCCCAGAAGATGGTAACGAGCTGAAGAAACTGATCGAAGACACAAACATTACCGGATTTTAACTAAGTATGCATTTTAAAAAGATTTTAATTATTTTTTCAGCAATAATGCTAAATGCTTATAAAATGCTTATAAAATAAACTTCTACCGCAAAATTTCCAACAATTAAATTAATTTTATAAAGATTTATTAGATTATTTTTTTTTGTTTTTTGTATCACAATTGAATTTAATTTTACGCAACAGCTGTTTCATAAACCAATGTTGACATCATCAGGTGTTACAATAATATATCAAATGTCAAATTTTCGTGATTTTTCGAATCTTTATGTGTATTTGTTCCTTTGTCAATTTGAATAATTTATTTGATATAATTTTGAAGTTCTTGCTGACATTGAATGAAGTACTTAAATATTTTAATTGAAATAACGGTTAGTTACGAGTACTATTGAAAGGAGAAAATATTTAAATTTTAATTGATATTTTTGATACAAGAAAATTAAATCAATTGTGTATGGCGAATCTTAAATATATAACTGTATCAAAAATTTTAACAACTATAGTTTTTTTTTTTCGAGACAATCGGATCAATAGTTTCGTATCTTAAATCTAATCAATCCATTCCATAGTCAAGTAAAAAAAATGGTAAAAGTAACTACAATATAAATGTTTGATTCTGAATTTATATGATTCATTGTTTGGTTTTACATAAAGCCTTAAAAAATCAACTTGATTCATTATTAAATAGTATAAATACGTACAGGTTTTTAACATTTAATATATACACAATCAAGTTTATTTAATATTGACCACAAACAGAACCCATTATTCAATGACAAAGAAATTGAACTTCTTTTGAGAAGACTTACAATAATAATTTTCTTTGATAATAAATACAAAGGCTTTTTTTAAACTCGCTCGCATTTCCTTTTAAACCGGTACATTAGAAATTCAACGTTGTGCACAGAGGAAGGATTGTAAAAAATACACTCAATTAAAAATAAAATATATCTTTCTTCAAAGAAAAGCAGTTTTAAAAACGTTAGAGTATCTATTAGATTTACGTTTACGCTTAAATGCAATTGGAAAGAGTTTCATTATGAAACGGAAAGCCTTTTATATAATATAACTATGCATTCATTAATTATTTTCTTTTTATGTTTTTAGCATTCGCAAGCTGCTTAATTTATCCATTATCCGCGGTGCGGTACTCAGATAACTTACTTACTATGGCCATATAACTCTTGAAGAGTTTAAGCATACTTGATGATTTCCCGATATGCAGATGACACGGTTATTCTAGCAGACAGTATTGAACATCTTCAGACACTTGTCGATAGAATCAATGAAGCTGGAATGAGACTGGGACTTATTATAAATGTATCCAAAACAAAACTTATGATCTTTAGTGGACAAATTTTTCCAGACGCGCGTCTTGATTTGAATGGAGTTGATGTGGAGAGATTTGCGAAATTCAAGTATCTCGGCAGTATCCTAACAGAAAACCTCGACCCAGATGTTGAAATCAAATGCGCAATAGAAGCAGCTGGTGCTGTTTTTAATAAGATGAGAAATAATATTAATTTAAAATTACGACAAAGAATGGTCAGATGCTATGTTTGGTCAGTGCTGTTATACGGGGTGGAGTCATGGACCCTTAAAGTCAATGTTACGAACCGATTAGAGGCCTTTGAGATATGGATACACCGAAGGATGTTACGCATCTCCTGGAGTGACATGGTCAGCAAAACACAAACGTTCTCTAAAGAGCCAGAGTTGACAGTGATTTGCTAAGCAACATCAAAGTCCGTAAGGTGTCCTACTTGGGCCAGGTTCTGAGAGGCGAAAAGTACGCACTGTTACATCTGATCTTGGAAAACTGATCTAGAAAACTGACGTTTTCGAATTATTTAATATGGAGTTTTACATCATTGTTCAAGAAACAATAAATAAATCGGTACATTAAATTTTATATCAAGTGTTTATTGAAAATTGGAATGTTTTATTTTTAATCAAAATATTAACTTAATTATAACTTATACAGAGTTGAAGCACGTGAAAAAACATAAGTGTTAATAATTCATGTAAAGAGTACGTAGCTTAATAGTGCAGACCGTTTATCGCTGTAAATGCTAATTACTGAATTAAATTATCATCTCATTTGTCAGCAAATGTACTAGAAAATTACTACGGTTCATTTTTTATTAATCATCTAGCACGCAAATTCTGACAGTGAATTTTTCTAGTATTTATAGGATGTACAAACTAACTAACTAACTAACCATCATGCCGTCTCCCCGAAGGGATTGGCAGAAATAATGGAGTGCCACACTTTTCTTTCCTGACATATTTTTCTCGATTCCTCAACATTCATACATCGTATCATGCACGCGTGTAGATTTCTCTGACTCCTCACGTGGCCGACATTCAATATTTGATTTATTTGATCGTGCAACGTTTTCCTCGGTCTTCCTCTATTTCAAGTACCATTCACATCGTTAACATATAATTTTTTTACCATTCTTTCATTCATTCTTTCCAGGTGTCCAAACCATCTTAATGATCCTTTCATTAGTTAAAAATAAATTAATAATAATGATACAAATATATAGATACCAAATTATTCAAATAATAAAAGGCAGCCACATTCGAAGACCGAAAGAGGAACGTGCATATTACGAGATATGATTTTAGAGGAAGCTCGAGAGGTATGTCAGGACAAAATGGCCGTCTATCCTCTCTGACTACTCGATTTCAATGAAAATTTCATGAATTATTATAGAATTTTCAGTTCTACATTTGGTAAACATATAAATTTCAGCTGATTCTACTTATACCATAAAGAGAATCAAAACTTTATTTATAATTTATTTTATTTCCTGAACTACGTGTAAAGTAGAAGTTAAGCATGGAACTGGCAAAAGAAGGATGAAAGTAAAATAAATTCAGTAGAAATGAGATCTCTAAGACGAATGTGTGACAAATCTGTATATGATAGAGTGTCAAATGCAAGTATAAGAAGTGAATGCGGTGCGAATGAAAGTGTAATGAACAAAATAATGAAAGGATCATTAAGTTGGTTTGGACACATGGAAAGAATGAGTGAAGACATAATGGTGAAGAAGGTATATGTAAATAGCGTGAACGGAGCTAAAATTAGAGGAAGGCCGAGAAAAACATGGCACGATCAAATCAATCCAATATTAAATGTCGGTCACGTTAGAAGTCGGAGAAATCGACGTTCGTGGATGACAAGATGTATGAATGTTTAGGAATCGAGAAAAGTATGTCAGGACAGAACAGTATGGCCTTCCATTCTTTCTGCCTACCCCTCCGGGGAGACGGCGTGATGGTTAGTTTGTTAGTTAGTTAGTTAAATATTCAAATAATAAAAAGCGGCCACATTCGAAAGACAGAAAGAGGAACGTGCATATTACGAGATATGATTTTAGAGGAAGCTCGAGAGGTATTTCAGGACAGAATGCCCGTCCATCCTCTCTGACTACTCAATTTCAATGAAAATTTCATTAATTAGAATTTTCAGTTTTACATTTAGTAAACATATAAATTATAGCTGATTCTACACCTATACCATAAATATAATCAAAACTTTATTTATAATTTATTTTAAACCGGAACAATGCGTAAATTAAATTCTATTTTAAATTTAATAACTAACTAACTAACTAACCATCACGCCGTCTCCCCGAAAGGGTAGGCAGAAAGAATGGACTGCCACACCTTTCTTTCCTGACATATTTCTCTCGCTTCCTCAACATTCATACATCGTGTCATGCACGCGCGTCGATTTCTGTGACTCCTCACATGGCCGACATTCAATATTTGATTTATTGGATCGTGCCACGTTTTCCTTGGTATTCCTCTATTTCAAGTACCATTCACATCGTTAACATATAATTTTTTTACCATTCATTCATTCTTTCCATGTGTCCAAACCATCTTAATGATCCTTTCATTAGTTAAAAATAAATTAATAATAATGATACAAATATATGGATACCAAAATATTCAAATAATAAAAGGCAGCCACATTCGAAGACAGAAAGAGGAACGTGCATATTACGAGATATGATTTTAGAGGAAGCTCGAGAGGTATGTCAGGACAGAATGGCCGTCTATCCTCTCTGACTACTCAATTTCAATGAAAATTTCATGAATTATTATAGAATTTTCAGTTTTACATTGGTAAACATATAAATTTCAGCTGATTCTACTTATACCATAAATAGAATGAAAACTTTATTTATAATTTATTTTATTTCCTGAACAACGCGTAAATTAAATTAATTTTTTAAATAGATTAGGTAAATTTGTTTTTTTTTACCTTTTATCTCAAGGCATAAAAACTGCATTTTCAATAGAAACCCTTTATCCTGAGAAGTGTGAAAATGTGCTCTCATTCGAAAACATCTATGTAAAGTAATGCAGCTGAAGAAGCTAGAGAGAAGCTTAAGGGAAACGTGTTGAGCTCCACACATGTAGAAGAGATTGTTCTATACATTATCTGTACCTGTAGAAGTATCAACAGCATTGTTTCCCAGTTCATATTCTCTCGACTGGAGAGGCACTCTATCAAGTATCTTAGTGGAACTTGTTGAGAAATATAACAACTGGAGTGGGAAGAAGGTTATCTTTCTGAGTTTAAAATATTTTCGTGCTTAAAAGATATCATTTTTCGAGGAACCCTTTTTAAATAATACAATTGAAATAACATTTATTCTATTTTAAACGTAATACCTTCAGTTGGGTTTTTGCAAATTGAGAAAACATTTGCATTAAAGAAATTCAAAAAATCATTAAGATATTTTTGATAGTAGAAGCTTTTTTCTATAAAGGAGCACCACTAGTATGACCGCCTCAAAAAATGAGATTTTTGGGATTTAAAAAAAAATTAAGGATATATTTGGAGATACATAATAAAAATTTGTGTAATGTAGTTTAACAAAACTAATACCTTAACCATCAATCACGCTTAATAGAACACTGGCTTAACTCAAAAAAGCATGTTTTGCTCAATCTGACATGAGTCGGTGTTTTAACAAAAACAGTCGAAATAACGTACGAATAAAAAAGACCGATATAGTGTAATTGAGGTCAATTGGCGGAATTTTGACTTAATTTTAACGCGAAACGATGGACAGCGTTAACACAAGCCTCTATCTAATGTTAACTAAATTATGACTTAAACCATAATCGGTTAGTTTACTATTAAGCGTGCGAAAGTATTATTATCGAAGATTAAATAAACATGAACATAATAATTAAACAAAACGATGTGTTTTAACTACTTCCACTTTTGTTTTTAATTCTACAGTGACCAATTTTGCCAGGCTCTCTAGCATCGACAGATTGGTGACACTATTTACTAGTGACATCAGTCTGTTGATGCCAGCAATCGTGGTGAAACCAGACGATGTCGAAATAAAGACAAAAGTGGAAGTTTTTTTTTATGTACTTTGTATAAAATACTCACATTTATTAAAAATATATAAATTAAATATCAAACATGATTCGGACAAACCGGCCCTTTATCTGTGATAAATATTTAAAATTGTTTACAAATATGGTCAGTTTTGAAAGATGTTATCTGAAATTCTGAAAAAGAAACATTAAACATCTACAACAAAAAGTTATGGCGAACATAGAAAAAAAAGTGGAAGTAGTTAAAAAACAAACTTTTACTAAATTATTATTTCAAATGA
The DNA here is from genome assembly GCA_022606425.2 of Lepidostoma basale. Taxonomy (NCBI): domain Eukaryota; kingdom Metazoa; phylum Arthropoda; class Insecta; order Trichoptera; family Lepidostomatidae; genus Lepidostoma; species Lepidostoma basale. The sequence goes on along the minus strand of JAHDVF020000534.1, from coordinate 13,864 downwards.
ACTTCCATCAAGAGATTTCAGTCAAATCATTCGATTATCTGATAAACATGTATAATTAGAAGTTCTTCATTATTCAAATAGTTCATTGGAACATTCAATTCTGTTAACGGTTTCTCGCACTGGGATTAATTCCTGTCTGGTGAAGGCAATGTGGTCCTTGTGGCGTCTGATTTCCAGAGCTTTCGATGATATATCGCGTGCCAGGGAGTATCCTGCACATGACAGCGTTACACGAAACATGTTGAACGGCTAATGTAGCCCCGATAACATTCAGCCCCTTGTACGAGTACTTCGCCTGTGTTACTCGTCAGGAAACGACCTGCATTATACACGAGTTTCCTTGTTACCCTGAGCTTTCGAGTACAGATAAGTTTTTCAGTTCGTTATATTCAAATGAGCTTTTCAAATGAAGAATCTACATACTCGTTTTAATAACCCATCGAGCAAATAAGCCCGCGAAGTAATGACTTCATAATATACCAAATAAGGAAATATGTTTTAAGACATAATCACTGTGGAATTTTACATAATAATTATACAATACATTTTCATGAATTTCACACTCCTTTTTGTTATTTAACTAATTAATGGCGAATATAGAAAACTTATTGTTACCTCAATAATACTGAAAAACTACAAATAACTGTAAAAATTGTGTGTTTTTATTGTAAAAACTAATTATTATTAATAAGAAAGAAAAAAAAAGAATGAAAGAAGAAGAATGGTAAAAAAAATTATATGTTAACGATGTAAATGAAACTAGAAATAGAGGAACACCGGGGAAAACCTTTCACGATCAAATAAATCAAATATTGAATATTGGCCACTATTGGCCACCAAGTATCTAATGTAGCTATATTTTAACTTCATTAGCTTCATTTGATAATGCTTTAGAGAGGCAAAACATCTCATTCACATAAAACGTTTAGAAAATAAACATTTTGATTCGTATTAATTAGCTAATGTGACATTTTTAAAGAAAAAGGATCAATCTTTCGGGGACATTAGATATATATTTTGTCGAACGGGGCATACTCGTAATACAAGTTTTGCATGCGATTCTAATACGGATTACATAAGTGAGCCAAGCTCGCGACTAATTAGCTTCAGGCATGACACTCATATGCCCAGGGATTTGTTATCCTACCAAAGTCAGGGGGATCAGACACGGCACTATAAGAAAAGGAAGAAAAAGATATTAGATTTAAATTGTCCAATATTTTTTAATTCCTCCTTTTACTCCTTTCTCCTTAAATACTTTTTCTACATTTAATCTCCCAAGCTCCCGTTCCCAATCAAATGCAAATCAATCATTTATTGTTTTCTATATAAATTATGTCTTTTCATATGTATGTTTTTTCGTAATTACATTGTTTTTATTTTTTTATATTATTATCTGGTATTATTATTCTTATTTAATATTATTTTTTAGTTCTTTCTGTTAAAAAAAAATATTATTACTTATAACCAATAGCACGGGTCAATTTTTAAATTTGAATTATTGTAATGAATTTTAAATGCGTTTTAATATTAGTCTTTTTTGTTTAGTTTTTATTATACGAGTGTTTTCACACCTGAAGATGGAGGTATCCTCCGAAACATGTCGTGTTTTTTTTTAATATTTTTTAATAATCAGTAGATTAAACAAATTAACTAACTAACTAACTAACCATCACGCCGTCTCCCCGGAGGGGTAGGCAGAAAGAATGGAACGCCACATACTTATCTCGCTTCCTCTACATTCATACATCTTGTCATACACGCACGTCGATTTCTCCGACTCCTTACGTGTCCGACATTCAATATTTGATTGATTTGATCGTGCCACGTTTTCCTCGGCTTTCCTCTATTTCTAGCTCCGTTCACGCCGTTTACATAAACCTTCTTTACCATTCTGTCTTATTTTTAATTTCCTAAGTATATGTTATATTTTTTTGGAAAATTGTCAACAGATTTCGCATACTTAATTTTAACTGTGGCTTATCGCACTGATGAGTTTTTTGGTCAATAAATAGAATTAAGTATCAGCCTGCTTGACATGCTCGTATATCTCTAGTTTTTTTAACACCTGATGATGGCAACATCAGTTGGAAAAATTAGCTGTCGCGACACACAAATAGTGAAGAATAAAAATGTGATATTATAAACAGTGTTATAAATTTTAACAGTTAATAATGTAATAAGAGTTATTATAAGCACTGTGTTCTAGCTATTCAGCATCGACCAAGGAAGATAAAGGAAAATAAGTTATATACCTATTTATGCTTTATGTAAGTTTACATAATGTTAATTTTGCGTTACAATATATTACTATTCGCGTGCATCCGTCTTCCGTTTTCCTCTCCCCTAGTCCTTCCGTGCCAGAGACCGGTCGATAAATTGGGTCCGCAACAGATGTTCCCAGCATCCTTACGGTCTCCATCCACCGGTCACTCATGTAGAAATAACAAAAAGAAATAAATCCAACGATATTTTTTCCGTAAGCACACAATTTTGACACATTTTCCTACATTCATATAAAATATTATTGTATAACCTGCACTTTCTTTTGGGTAATACATATGTAGACATTTTTCATTCTATTTGTACGTACTTGGGCACGAAATATAGTGGAGCAACGAAAAAGGAAAACATAAGTGGAAAATGAAATATTATACGTGTTTTTATGACTACGATTTTGTGTGCCCGTGATGTTTATTATAAAAATAAAATCCTAATATCATGCATCTTCTTCCAAAATATGTTGAGGTAATATTGAACAGTTCCAGCTAAATATAATATATTAAATAATTAATACGAATGAAAACGTCAGTTTTCTAGAGGTTTTATTATATTTTATGGGAATGACATGTTTCGCCCTTCTAAGGTATTATCAAATGTGACGAAACTGCAACTCGTTGCAGTTTATATACGTTCGATATTCTATAATGTATATTTTTCCTGAACATGCTTATCAGTAATGTCATTTGTTCCGTATTTATCTTACTTTCATCATATCATTTTATTGCCAGCTAAAAGCTTCTATATATAATGATTGACACTAGAGCTTCATTATGTACCTACTCCCATTTTCTTATTTACAATTTTAAACAGACTACAGTGGGCTTTTTGAAAGCAAAACTCGAGAAAAAAACGAGTTCTACTTGATCATCCTCGTTTTTGGAGCTTTGCGTCACCCCCTTGCAAACAAACTGCCTTGGAAAGCGTATGAATTCTGAAGAAGTAGGCCTCGTTTTATTGCCTCGGTCATTTTTTACCCCGGAATCACCAACCTGTTACTTTGATTGACTAGGTTGTTCCCTGGCCTACATTTCTTTGAACTACTTTGACCTTGCGCCCATAAATAATATCATTTTGATTTCTAGGTATAAAAAAAAACAATTTTAAATACACACGTAACATTTAGACCTTTAATTAAGGGTTGGGGCAGGCGACAGAGTACATGGTAATCTTCATCTTAAAGTTATGATCGCAAACAAAAGCCTATCCAAAAAAGCTAAGATGACAGTGCACAATGGTGTTCTTGTGCCAACCCTTATGTATAGAAGTTAAGCATAGAACTTTCAAAAGAAGGATGAGAGTAGAATAAATTCAGTAGAAATGAGATCTCTAAGACGAATGTGCAATAAATCTGTATATGATAGATAGTCAAATGTAAATATAAGAAGTAAATACGGTGCGAATGAAAAGCTTAAATGGTTAAACTATTATACATTACAAAGGATTTTTTTAATTGCCATTTCTTACAATGAACTTCTACCAAAAAATTTCAAACAACATTAAGATTTAGAATAAATTTAAGTAAAAAGCGATATCACAGTGTTTAAAATCATTGAACAATGTTTTTTAATCTTTTTAAACCCTTTCACATGAAAATTTGTTAAAATATTTATATTTTATATAGAAAACTCTGATGAAAGGCTTTTGTGTCCGAAACAAGTATGATTTTTTTATTATAATATTTTTTTTTTTAAATAAAGTTCACGTTATTCACAAAGCTTTACAAATATTGTTCAATGAATCTTCAAAACAAAGTTATGGCAAATAGATTAAAGAAGAAGTTTTATATTTTTATTTTTCGTATACTTTGTATACAGCACTCACTTTTTAAACAAATTAAATTTAAATATCGAACATGTTTAGGACTACCCGGTCCTTCCTCAGTGATATTATGTAGATACTTGTATTTAAAATATTATCAAATTGTTTACAAATATGATCAGTTTTGACAGATGTTGTAAAGATTTATTTTTAAATCTATATAAATCTTTATAACATCTGTCAAAACTGATTATATGTGTAACCAATTATATAATATTTTAAATATCTATATAATATTAATGAGGAAGGACCGGGTAGTCCGAAACATGTTCAGTATTTAATTTTAATTTGTTTAAAAAGTGAATATTGTATACAAAGATTATAAAAAAGAAAAAGAAAAATATAAAACATTTTCAACACAAATTATGGCGAGTATATTTAAGAAGAAGTTATAAATTATTTTTTATGTACTTTATATTTGATTTTGGCATTTTCGTCATCAATATTTTAAAACTCTTAGCTACTTGAAATTTTGAATTTGAAGTATTTGCATGGTACTCGGAAGCAAGCCACTTAGAGATTCGAACGCAAACATTCTCCTACATTAGAGGCTGAACCAAAATTTGATACAATATAACACTTATGTATTCATTCGCCCGGAGGTAACAAAGGGCTGTATCAACAGCGGTAAGTCGGTCCTGGGGAGAGTGGGGTTTTTCTCATTTCATTCTCAGCGCGCTTTATAATATGATGTGACGTCGGAGATGAAAACGCCAGCCCCGGAAGCCACGCACATCCCCCGTGTACCTGCCTCCCCTCCCGATTAGGCCTAGTTCACACGGGGTTAGATTTGTTACGGCGGCGGGCACTACCTTTTTTATACTGGCTCTTAAAGAGGACATATTGTTCCTCTAAGAATGAGATTTTTTAATAACGCAGTTTCTGGATACTAAAATGTTCTTTAACTGTATAGGTTATATATGTTAGATATTTTATAACACAATATTCCTGACAATATTTTTATTACATAAATTATAATATTTTACTTCCTTTGCCAGGTGTTCTTGTACCTACCCTTATGTGTGAAAGCGAAACTGGCGAAGCTGACGAACTGGCAAAAAAGGATGAAAGGAGAATAAATGCAGTACAAAGGAGATCTCTTAAACGAATGTGTGAAAATCTGTGTATGATAGAGTGTCAAATGAAAATGCAAGAGGTGAAGAGGTGCAAATGAAAGTGTTTTGAAAATATAATATAAGGTTCATTAAGATGGTTTGAAAAATAATAATGGAAGAAAAAATGGTAGAGAAAATATATTTTAATTATAACTGCTCTATCCTGATACACCTATCTAGCTTCCTTCGCATTCATACAGCGAGCCATACACGCACGTTGACTATTAGGATATTTAACATGGCCGACCTTAAAAATTTGAGTCATTTAGACGTACCATGTTTTCCTCGGTCTTCCGCGACTACGTACTCCATTCATCGTTAACGATTTACATATTAACAAACTAACTAACAAGCATATAGAATGAACGGCCAAACTGTTGTTTCTTGACGTGCTTATCTCGCTTTGTCAACATTCATACATCGTGTCATGTAGCACATCGATTTTTCCATGGCCGATATTCGATTTTTGATTTATTTGATCATCGAACGATTTAATAATTGAATGGAAATATTTGAAATAATTGAATGGAAATATACTTCTGTCCTTCCAAATCCATAATTACGTGTCCTTGGTGATAAATGTGAATGAAAACGTCTGTCTACTAGTAGTTTTATTACATTTTAGATGGAATGACATTAGATTATCCGTTGTAACGCAAACACTTTGATTCTTTAAAAAAACTTTTTTATACCTAAATAACACAATTGATTATAATTTTGTCGCGACAACTGTTTCGCTAACCGATGTTAACTCCAATTCTGTTGATTGTAAGACCTGACGATGACTATATTGGTTAGCGAAACTGCTGTCGCGACAAAATATTAATGGAATGATATGTTTCACCATTTTAGGACATTATCAAATAAATTAGAAAGGCGAAACATGTCATTACATCTAAAATATAATAAAATTCCTAGAAGACAGACGTTTTCATTCACATTGATTATTTACCTATCCAAAAAAGGTAGAACGGCAATGCACAATGGTGTTCTTCTACCGACCCTTATGTATGGAAGCGAAGCATGGAACTAGCAAAAGAAGGATGAAAGTAGAATAAATGAAGTAGACGTGAGATCTCTTAGACGAATGTGTAGATACTCTGTGTATGATAGAGTGTCGAATGAAAATATAAGAAGTGAATGCGGTGCGAATGATGGTGTCATGAACAATATAATGAAAGGATCATTTAGATGGTTTGGACATATGGAAAGAATGAATGAAGAAAGAATGGTAAAAAAATTATATGTTAATGATGTAAATAGAACCAGAAATAGAGGAAGACCGAGGAAAACGTGGCACGATCGAATAAATAAAATATTGAATGTCGGCCATGTGAGGAGTCAGAGAAATCGACGCGCGTGCATTACACGATGTATGAATGTTGAGGAATCGAGAGAAATATGTCAGGAAAGAAAAGTGTGGCAGTCCATTATTTCTGCCTACCCCTTCGGGGAGACGGCGTGATGGTTAATTAGTTAGTTTTTTTTATTATTTAATATGGAGTTTTACATCACTGTTTAAGAAACTATAAATAATGTCCCTGATGAGCTAACAGGTACGGAATTTTTGAAAAATGTGTCACATCAAATTCTAGCGTACCCAAGTACGCCTACCCACCTCAAGTGTAATCCCCGTAATCTCTTTTGGAGCCTAATAAAGCATGTGTGCTCCAGGTTTAGACGGCATCAGCGTATCCCCAGCCTTGTAACATTAAGCAGGATAACAAAATGGTTAACACCACGCGAGCCGTGTTCCCGGTTTATCTTCTAATCGGCCGGCGAATAAATATTGCAGGATAGGGGCGCATCGCGGGCAGGGTGAGCGCATGCGCGTGATCCTCGTCTTCGAAGCAAGGGTGAAACGTAGAATTAATTATTAAAATAATTTATAATTTAATTAAACGACTATTTATGCCTTCTCCGGTTTCAATCTAAAGATTTGTCTGCAGCAAGGTGACGCATCTCCTCTTCCACTCCGCTCGGTCCTCGGCAACTCTCTTCAACTCCGCAAAAGAGGTGCAGTCCATATCTCGGTAAATCTGGTCTAGGTACTCTTGGCGAGGTCGTCCTCTGCCAATCGATCCCTCGATCATTCCCTCCAACACATTATGCAGGAAACATTCGTGTCGCAACACATGACCAATCCATTTTGCGCGCCTCACCGCTATGGTGTTCAACACGTGCCTACTCTCTTCAACTCTGCTGAGAACTTCTTCATTTGTAATTTGGTCCCTCCATGAAACATGGGCAACTCGTCGCTAGGTCCACATCTCAAATCTCAATTATAAATCTTCATAAATGAACCCATAGAAGAGATCAGGACCTTCAAGAATCTAGGTATAGACGAGAGATCTCGGACTCTCTCCCGCCGATCTACGAAGCCACTCTACTACGTCACGTAGCTTCTGACCGACACTACCGCCCACGTAACATCGTCATCAGCTGCTCGCCGCCCGGACTCCGCCCCGCTGCTATCGACACCCTGCCGTCTTCAACCCTCACCACTCCCCAAAATAGTATATTATTCTTCTTACTCTTCTTCAGACTTCTTTTCTCCTCTGCTGGATATAGGCCTCTTCCATTTTCTTCCACTCGTCCCTGTCTTGTCTCTTTAATAGACGTTTTCATTTAAGATAATTAAATGATTTTACTGAAATCTCTTGATGGAAGTCTGGCGAAACCGGTCGCTGTCTAAATAAAGACAAAAGTGGAAGTAATTAAGAAAAATCGTTTTATTTAATTATTGTTTTCATTTAATTTGGAGTTAAACATCATCGTTCAAGAAACAATGAAGCCAGTCTTTTTTAATAAGATATTGATTATAAAAGTATTCATGAAGAGAAATGAAAAACAAGATTCTATATTTATAAATAAAAGGAATAATAATATAATTGATATAACTGTAACAAAGTATTTTCATTTACAAACATATTTTTTTGTGTTTGAAATTTTACGAAGTGAAAATATCTTACACCAGCCCTGCTCGGAAATTACCGAAACGTCGAAAAATGACATTCAGGTCAGCAAAATAAGAGAAAATGTAGCAGCCGTTGCGAGGTAATTATTAATGAGGAAATGAGCACATTTTGAGATGCTTTTATATTCAATTTTAAATGAATTTCTCTACTGGAAACACCATTGCCTGACTGAGCAGTGCCATTTGGTAATTTTACTCTCAATTTAATTAAACATTGAAATTTTCACGTCTAGCTTTTAATTTATAAATGCAAAGTGTTTTCATAAACTATTGTAGTAATTTAAAATAATTCAAATTCATTAGAATCATTTGTTTATATTGTAGTATATATTTTTTTTATCGAATAATAACCCGTTAAAAACATATTGGATTAAAAAATTTAATAATATCTAACAAACCATCACTCTATCTCACTGAAGGGGTAGGCAAAAATAATGGAAGGCCACACTTTTCTTTCCTGACATATACATCTTAATTCCTTAACATTCTTACATCGTATCATGCGCGCACGTCGATTTCTCAGACTTCTTGCGTAGCCGACATTTAATATTCAATTGTGCATCGTTTTCCTCGGTCTTTGACTATTTATTGTTCCGTTTGGATCTTTAACATGTATTTTACTTTCTTTAAATCTTTTCTATATAAATTAAAATATGTTATTTGTATTGATACTTTGTTCAGAGGGTAAATCTTTGGCCACTGATGACTTAAACCGCTGACTAGTTTTAAAAATAGCAGTTCCACGATACAAAGAACGTCGAAACCGGGCGTCAATAATCAATCAGTGTATTAAATATTAGCAATTAAAAAATAATATCAAAACAGAAACCAAACTTACTTAGATTTTTTTTTTCTCCTTGTATACAACAGGTCGTTTGAACCCAATTACTGTATACAATTTATTTTAGCTATTATATTGATTCTCATGACATGTGATAGGTAGCAAATATATCGCCATTTTATTGTCACGTGAATTCTACACCAGACCAATGACAGTGTGACAATCACACTGCCATCGCCGGGAATCGAACCCGGGACCTTGAGAATGGAAGTCGGAGCTCTTACCACTCAGCCACGAAGATTTAAAAACAATTGATATAAACAATAGATATACATTTAAAAAAATAACAATTAAGCTAACAATTCCTCAATCTCATTTAAAAAAAAAATTTATTCACTTTGAATTGATTAGAATTGGTTTAGCTTTAAAAATAAGATGATTTAATACAATATTGCAAATTAAGGTAATGTATATTAGAAATCAACAGTAATGCAACATATTTATAGCCTCTTGAATATTGATACTCCGTATTATATATTGAATACGAATGAAAACGTCGGTGATTAAGGTGTTATATTATATTATAAATTCCAGGAATGACAGATTTCGTCTGTTTAAGACATGATCAAATGTCATTTGTTAAAAACATATAAAATAACCGCTTTAAACTAGTTCCCATCAAGTTTGCAATAATTTCAATATGTTATGTACAATAATATGTACAATAACAGTTTTTTCGAACCTTTATGTGAATTTGTTCCAATGTTGATTTGAATAATTAAAGTATGGCAGCCATTTTTTTCTTCCTACCCCTTTGGACAGCCGCGGTGATGGTTAGTTAGTTAGTTATTTGATTGAAAACGTATCAGAAGTGTTAGAAACCAAAAATTATATAGGTTCTATAATATTTAAACATAATTTTTCATTTAAAACATATAAATGTAGATATATTGCCAATCAAAAACATTTATTTTAATAAAACAATGTAACAAAGAAGTCTTTAAATGGTTTGATAGATAAACTGTTAAAATTCTCCACCAAGCTCCACCCTGAAGTAAGCTTCGAATTGAATTTGCTATCAAATTGATTGGCTCTCCATAACAAGTAACTTGAGAGAAGAGCACTGGGGCTCCAATCTCCGTGGATCCAATTTCCATTTTGAGGCTGTAATAGAACATGGAGTGACATACTTATAACGTGCATCATCTACAGGCTGATCCAAAACAATATTAAATGAAAAATTATATTTTGTGCATTTATATTAAGACTAGCTGATGCCCGGCGTGGGTAACAAAGCCTCTTTTAATAATAATTGTTATTTGTTTGAAGTAGATGCACATACATACAACAAACACATTTGCAAATACAAAATAAATATATTTATTGTTTCTTGAAATATGGTATAAGTCTCCATATTAAATCATTAATACGAATGAAAACGTCAGATTTCAAGAAATTTTATTATACTTTATGGGAATGACATGTTTCGCCCTTCTAAGGCATTATCAAACATTTGATAATGACTAATTCCCATTAAATATAATAAAACTTCTAGAAAACTGACGTTTTCATTCGCATAAATTAAAATACGGTCGGTCTAAGAGCGAGGTCGATATACATCAGGCTAGGTTTGCATTTTTAAAAGCTCGAAAATAATTGAATCTAATAATATAGACCTAATACTGAGAATACTCCTCATCAAGACCTATGTATGGAGTATCTTGATGTACGGCTGCGAGACATGGTGCCTATCCGAAAGAGATTATCGGAGACTAGAGGCTTTTGAGATGTGGTCCTATAGAAGACTATTAGGAATTTCCTAGAGAGACCACATCACGAATGAGGAAGTTCTTCAAGGAATCGAAGGATGAAGGCACCTGCTCAAGACCTTGTCCGAAAAGCGTGCAAGATGAATCGGCCATGTAATACGTCAAGAAGGTCTCTTGCATGCCATAATGGAGAGTATGACCAAGGGGACAAACTCTAGGAGTCGCCCACGCCGAGAGTACCTGGAGGACCTGTTGGTGGACGTGCGCTGCTCATCATATGCAGATTTCAAAAGAGCCGCACAAGACAGGAAAGAATGGAAGAGAAGAATAAATAAATTAATTAAAATAAATAAATGTAAATGATTTTTTTTTTGTATTTGCCAATGTGTCTGTTTTATCTATATAAATAAAAGGCGAGCTTCCGGGTGTGTGTCGACTATTTCTGAGGTTATTCCTGAGCTGATCCTTCTGTATCTTGGGGAATGGACTAATTGGAATTTAGCGGTCGTCATAGGCATATTTTCGTTATTAATCGAGCTCTAATTAACTTTATAAATTAATCAATTAATTGAAAATTTTCGTAGTGCAAACGAATATAGACCTTAATGTTCGTATCACCTGAGTATCAATCTTTTGAGTCTATATTCGTTTGACACGGTCTGGAGAGAATTCAGTCTCCATGTAATTTTGTGTAGTGGCAACAATGTGTTTTGCTTTCTGACAGTCCAATATATTGCGTTTTACTTTGGGATGTATAATACTTAATACGTTTTGCTTATTACGTACTAAAATAATTGGTTGTTTAATTGGTACAGTATATTTTATTGGCCATATTTTAATGTACACTAATGCCGACAGGTAATTATACTTCTTAATTTTGGCGAGTATAATTTTTACGCGTCAATTTGAGGTTATGAACGAAATTTTATTTTTTCGTGTGGCTGAAACTTATTCGTTTCTCTTACGTTCGACGGTGATTACTTAATGATATTCGTTTTCTAGAGTTCTAGCCGTTCGATTGGTCACGTGGTCTCTGAACTGTCACAATCTCTTTGTACGACGTAATATTTTGTAGGTATGAAGTTTCGGTACTTTTAGGTTATGAAGTTTTTGGGATTAAAAATATTCAATGATAATTAAATTGTTCAGGTTATTTCAAAGGATGATAGCGAAAATATAAAATATTGGACGTCGAAGCTCTACAAGAATATGAAGAAACTTGCTTCCGTAAGTATAATATAATATTTATATTTCTAATTCATAAATATATTTTCAGTTTATTCTATTTTGCTGTTTTCTTTATACGCATACTTTGGTCAGGGAAATTGTTACATTACCACAGCAACGGTAAGAAAGTTCTAATGATATACAATATGAATTACAATATGAATTACAATATGAATGAATGACACAATTCTTATGACTTTTTCCGTTTATTTCTAGGAAAATAAAGTAACGGATCAGAGATGGGACGAAAATTACCGATGCAGCGTGCAAAATAACTTCGTTAAAATGGAATTAGATCAATCAAACAACGGATGATCAGTGAATTAGATGTACCCTGGAGTGGCGAATGAAAACCGGCTCATTTTTACATTACACATAAGCTTCTTTTAGTAGTTTTCATTCATATATGAAAATTCCATTATTAATTTCAGGTAAAGTTTTTAAATTTACAGTTTATAGACAATAATTAAGCACATTCCCAAACGTGCCACCTATATATCTGAATTTTGTGTTGCTCGGGCGGCCTGAAATATGCTTCCTGCACGCCTCAGATGCATTGACAAGCCGACAGACTTTAATTCTCACCTAAAAACCCACCTTTTCAAATTATCGCATAAAATGGTAACAACGGTTGTCTGTATATCAATAAACAATATTATATCACATTTGCACAAAACATTCATATGTTTAGAGAAACAAAATTGATTTTGTTGTCCATGAAATTCACATCAGAGCCAATAAAGTAAGTTTCTACGATCGTGATTTCGCTGTTGTTACATGCACCTTTCATGACTAAAAACATTGTCAAAGCGCCCTTGAGGTGAGCTATTCACGAAAACGGCGATTATCAGTTCCGTAAGTTCAATGTTTATATTTTGATATGTACAGGTTTAAATTTTGAATTAATTGGTTTATTTTGTATATATAAGAATATAGACAATTTATATGAAGGAGTCTGGTTGTAATGAATGCTTTTGTAAAATTTTTGTTATTTCTTTAGCACAATCATATCTGCATTGATTAGCATAGTTTTTGATAGTTATTTTTGCCGTTCAGATAAAGTTTCTAAAATCTCCTACATATAATATTAACACATTTCCACGCAACTCTTGCAATGCTCGATCAAGAGCCTCGAGTATTTTTTTTAAATATACTGCTTAGTGAACACTTGGAATTCATTAATTGTATGGAAGTTGAAAATTTGCCATATGCGCCTCTTCGATGTCCGCCTTATGCCAATTCCAATATTATTTTTTTTTATTTCTAGGAAACAATATTTATTAATCAGAGATCGGAATGGAATCGGTCATATAGCAGGGACAACGGATGATAAGATGCACCCTGGAGTAGCGGGCGAGAAACAACTGGCAGAATTTTGAATGGTATTGCGCTATTTTATTAATGTTATTTAATTATTATGATTTTAATTAGTTATTTAAAATACAATTAATATGACATTTGATGAATTCAAATATAAAGGTGTTCTTTATACGCGTACTTTGGTCAGGGAAATATTAAAATTACCACAGCAACGATAAGAAAGTTCTAATGATATACAATATCAATTTATTCGTTTTACTTACGTGTCATTTTATGTTATGACGTTTCGTTGTGTAATAATTAGTTAATTGGTATAATCTATTTTAATAATGTTGTTTTAATGTAAAATTGTTCTGGCAGGGCGAAAATCTATATCTTTGGGATTAGATATTAAGTTTTGATAAAATAATTGCATGGTTGTGAGAGACCACTGGTCTAATGGGGATATTTTTGTATTGGGATTGAAATTATTTTGATAATGAGCCATATTGGTGCATCTGCATGTTGCAATTCTTCTTTATTTTCCATTCCACTGAGTAATTCCAGCAGCACACATATCCAAATACACTATGAG
>JAHDVF020000533.1:0-44600 GCA_022606425.2 Lepidostoma basale | reverse complement strand
TACAAAATGTTCGGAACTAAAAAACAATCTGCAAATGGAATGTATTTGGTAACAAACAGCGGAGTTGTACTTTTTGACTCACCTTGGGACACAAGTCCGTTTCAACCATTACTTGACAGTATAAAAGTAAAACACAATAAAAAAGTAGTAATTAACATTGCGACACATTCTCACGAAGACAGAACCTCTGGAATTGACTTTTATAGAAAAAACGGCGTTAAAACATATACGACAAAACTTACTGATGAAATATCAATAGAAAATGAAAGACCAAGAGCAGAGTTTTTGATGAAAAAAGACACAATATTTACAGTTGGACAATATAAGTTTCAAACTTATTTTGGAGGAGAAGGACATACAAAAGATAATATTGTAATTTGGTTTGACAATGAAAAAATCCTTTATGGCGGTTGTTTAGTAAAGAGCATAGATGCAAAAGACTTAGAATATGTTGGAGAAGCAAATATAAAAGAATGGTCAAAAACGATAAAAAAAATCCAAAAGAAGTTTAAGAATCCCGAATTTATTATCACAGGACATCACAATTGGGAAAGTACCAAAACATTAGAACATACATTGAAACTTATAAAACAACACGAAAAGAAAAACTACCGCTAACAAGGGTTTTGCGTCAGGCGGGCTGAAGTGCAAAATTCAACGGTAGTTTTTCAATTAAACATTAGTAATAAAACCAGCTTTTGTGCTTCGATTTCCCGCCCGAACGCAAAGCCCCAAAACGTTGGTGGCAACCGCAAAAATTTGCACTAAGTTGACAAATCAACATCTTAACTTTATATAACTCGACATTACTGTTTTTAATATTAAAGGATTAAAGGACTAAAAATTATAATTGCTAACATTATGAACGAAACTTTTTTTGGGGAAAGCCTTATTCAAGCTACTAAACTTCTAAGTGCCGATAATATTTTTGAACGCAAAACTGGGATTTTTCTTTTGAAAGATTTGGCGATAAGTAATATCAAATTTACCCAAAACTGTATTGAATTATTGTGCGATTGTAATGAATGGATGAGAAGTTACTTTATTGATGATATAGACATCATAAATTCTGAGATTAAAAAGTGGAGAAATGAAATCGTGTTGGAAGATTCATCTGATAACATAGATAAGAAAATATTGAAATTAAACTACAAAACTTCTCAGCTTGCTCTTGCCTCAATTGAAGAGATTTTTAATTTTATTCTTAGCCCAGAGAATGTTGAATTTGATTCAAAGCAAATTCAACTCAATGGAAAATGCTTAAACGGACTTGATTTTTCAAAATTTAAACATATAATTTCAAATAGAATATTATTTGATGGGGCATCTATAAAAGGAGCAACAGTAAGTCAGTGTAAATTTATTGATAATTATAAATTCACTAACATAAAATTTGACAATTCATTATTTGACAATGCAATAATAAAGAATTGTGTTTTCATGGAATGCTCTTTTCTCCATGTAAAATTTAAAGAAGGTGTTTACAATTTTACCAGATTCGAAAATTGCTTTTTTTCCTTGCATTTATTTGAGAGAAGTGAATTACATAAAACTACATTTGAAAGTTGCAGAATAAGAGGTACTTTTTCTGAATGCATAATGACAGAGGTGGTTTTTTGGAAATCTTCAATTTTAGCAAGTAGATTTATAGAAAACTATTTAGAAAAAAGTAATTTTTATGATTGTTATTTATTTGGCACTTATTTTGATAATTGTGAGCTTCAATTATCTGAATTTGACGGAACAGACGGCGATATAATTTACTGTCTTTTCAAGGGTTCTAATATGCAGGGAGTTAAATTTGAAGATAAGAACTTCTTCAAAACGACTTACAATAATTGCAATTTGACTGGGGGATTTTTTAATAAATGTCATTTTACATTTTCAGAATTTCAGTTTGATTGCGAACTTTTAGGTACAACTTTTGAAAATTTCAAAGTAAATTGTTCGACAATATACTCCCAAAATATAGTTTTAAAAAATGATGTTACAAGCCTTGAAAATATAAATACAAAACTTATTATTGAAGACCTAAATCAAAATATTGCTTCAAACAATTCTTTGGAAAAGTCAGTGAAAAATTATCTTTCTGAAAAAATAAATAAAGGTTGGCATTGGCAGAATGATTATTCTCCTGTCACCGCAGACAAGGACACTTTTTTTTTAAATTCAATTAGTTTGGAAGATATGGAAAATAATAAACTTAAAGGTGAGGAAATTGTTAAATCCATTAAGGAATTGCTGGAAGAAAAGAAAAGCATAAAATTTATGTATAATTTTCAGAAGGACTTTTCATAATTTCATTTTCTCATTGACAATTTTTTTGTAGGTGGACGCATCATCGGACTAACAAAAGCGGCAGCCACCAACATTGTATTTATGAAAAAGGAGGCGGACGTAAGTAATTGAACAGCCGTACATTAATCAACTTTTGCACCAGCGGACGGAATACTATGAAGCAGTTGAAAGTTACTCAACATTAGAACAAAACCCAGCACCAGTTATCGGCGGACGAGTTCCAAATTCCCCCTTCTTCATAAATACTTGTTCGTTGGGGGCAAGCGTCAGTGAAATTGTCCTGTGGACAATTTATCGGCGGGACAGAAATATCTTTTTTTAGACTTTTCAGCGGACTGTTTACGACTTATTTTTTGTATTTTTCTTGCATTTTGGACATTATTGCAAGCAAAACGTAGGACTTTTTCAATTTTCGTGCGACATTTTCCAACGACAAATTGACTACGTTTGACTTTTTCCAACGACAAGCTGACAAATTTTTAGACAATATTTTACGTTTTTTTAGTTCTCGTTTGCTGACTTTTTTCAGCGACAAACTGACCAAGTTTTAGACAATATTTTACGACTTTTTCAAGTTTCGTTTGACTTTTTCCAGCGACAAACTGACAAATTTTTAGATAATATTTTACGTTTTCGTTTGACTTTTTTCAACGACAATTTGACTTAATTTTTTAGATAAAATTTTATGACTTTTTCAGCGACAAACCGAAAAAAACGCCTGCCCCCAACAGCGGTTTGGCGAAAATTGGGGCGGACGGAAGTTATTGAACAGTTGGGATTTTAAAAAACTTTTGTACTTTTATTTGGCTTTTGTGCTGAAAATCCCCCAACTTCGCCAAGCCGTGAATCGTTATGTGCCATTCTGTGAGACAGCTTACCAACGACAAACATTCCAAAAAAAAGTCGTAAATTTGGAGCAATAATTTTGACAAAATGGAAATATTAGGTAACGAAAAACATAAAATAATATATGCAGACGCTTTGGAAGCATTAAAAACGCTACCAGACAATTCTGTGGACTTAATTTTTGCTGACCCACCCTACAATATTGGGAAAAATTTCAACGGGAAAATTGAAAAATGGGACACAGAAGAAAGTTACTTAGAATGGTGCTATGAATGGCTTGACCTTTGCATTCAAAAACTAAAACCAAATGGAAGTTTTTATGTAATGACAGCCACTCAATTTATGCCTTATTTTGACATTCATTTACGCAAAAAACTAACCATACTTTCACGACTTGTTTGGTCATATGACAGTTCAGGAGTTCAAGCCAAAAAATATTATGGCTCTATGTACGAACCTATTTTATTTTGTGTAAAGGACAAAAATAATTACACTTTCAACACAAATAACATTTTAGTAGAAGCAAAAACAGGAGCAAAACGCAAACTTATTGACTATCGTAAGGCTGTACCAACTGTTTATAATTCAGAAAAAGTGCCAGGGAATGTTTGGGAATTTTCAAGAGTTCGTTATAGAATGGACGAGTACGAAAACCATCCAACACAAAAACCTATTTCTTTGCTTGAAAGAATAATCAAAGCAAGTTCAAACGAAGGGGATTTAGTTTTAGACCCATTTTCGGGAACTTTTACAACTTGTTATGTAGCAAAAGAATTAAATAGAAATTCCATTGGTATTGAGTTGCAAGACGAATATGTTAAAATCGGTTTGAGAAGATTACAATTAGCCGAAGAATTTAAAGGCGAAAAATTAGAAAAAGAAATACGGACTTTTGAAACCGAAAAAATTGCAACACAACACAATTTAACTTTATTTGAACCTAATGGAACATATATTCACAGCCAATATTAAAGAAATTTTACAGCGTAGTTTTGACAAAAATGCAGATGATATTTTTGAAAAAAGCCAACTCATTCAATACATAAACGAGAAAACTCGTTCAGCAGGAAGAGGTTCAAAAGCAAGAGGTAGCTTTGCTAATCTCTACGCCATTTATGTAATTATAGAAGATTATATAGCCAATGGATTTGACACAAAAGGCGACTATTCAAAATATGAAGGTGCGTTATTCAATAAACTTTTTGCAAGGCAAAGAGAGTTGCCATTTGGAAACAAATTGCAAAATCACGCCTTGAATAATCGTATGAATTCAGAGTTTGAAAAGTATTTTCCAACTTCTGAATATAAACCAATTTTACGAGACCAAGCAACGAACAGATATTGGATAAATGAAAATTTGTTGAATATAAAAGTTGGCAAAGCCAACTTCAACATCGCAACATCTATCATTGAAATAATTAACGAATACACAAAGACAAAACAAGACGCTTTTCAACGTTTTGTGAAGCAATGTGAAGCACTTCAAGATATTGAAAATACCACACCTGAAAAAGTTGAAGAGTTTATTATCGGTTTACTTGCACCAAATGTAGATGCACGACTTTTTGAAATTGTGAGTTATTCCATTCTTAAATTTTACTACCACGACCAAACTATTATTTGGGGTTATGAAATGGACAAACTCAATACCGAAAATTTGAAACTTTACAAAACAGGACGAACTAACGCAAATGACGGAGGTATAGATTTTGTAATGAAACCATTAGGTAGATTTTTTCAAGTAACCGAAACTTTGGACTTCAAAAAATATTTTCTTGACATTGACAAAATCCAAAAATATCCAATAACTTTTGTAATAAAATCAGACGAAGAAGTTGAACCTTTGAAAAAGAAAATCCAAGACAATGCAGACAAAACATATACAATAAAAGCAATAGTTGAAAAATATATGGCTTGTATTGAAGAAGTAATAAATATTCCAATGCTGAACGTAAGATTTAATGAAGCGGTAAAACAAGGATACTTAAACAACATACTTGACGAAATTGTACTGCAAAGTAAAGTGGAATTTAACTATACTGACGAAGAGGACGAAGAATAAGAACGGCACATAACATGGGTTTGGCAAAAGTGGGGCTTTAGTACTAGGCTGAACATTTGTAGTTTCTATTAGCTTTTGTACTAAATTTGAACTTTGGTACTTTCTAAACCCCACCTTCGCCAAGCCCAAAACCGTTAGCGGTAAGTTTACAGAATAACACTGCAAAGAAGAAAAATAAAGAAATTACATGGCGACAGAATTATCAAAAGACCAGTTTATAGAAATATTGTTGGACAACGACATAACAAAACCAGCTGACCTTTCGGTTTTTCAGGCAATTTATTCTTTTGACCAACATAAAGCATATGCAAGTCAAGTTGGACGACTTTTAGGTAATAACGGAAAAATGCCAGGAAGTCCTGTAAACCTACAAATTGGACGAATTGCAAAACGAATAGCCACAAAACATGACATTAATTTTACAGTAAGACAAAATCAAAAATTTAAATTTTGGGATATTTTTTTTAACGGTTGGGAAGAAGGACGTTTTTGGGTTTGGCAACTTAAACCAAACTTAATTGAGGCATTAGAAGAAACAGAACTGACAGGCGAAATACAATATTCGGATGAAATTCCTTTGGAATATACCGAAAAACTATTTGAAGGAGCAAAACGGACGATTACTGTAAATTCTTATGAAAGAAACTCACAAGCTAGAAAAATTTGTATTCAAAAATTTGGAACAAGTTGTTTTGTTTGCAACTTTGACTTTGAAAAAGAATATGGCGAAGTTGGAAGAGGATTTATTCATGTTCACCACTTGACACCACTTGCAGAAATAGGACAAAGTTATGAAATTGACCCAACGACAGACTTGCGACCAGTATGCCCAAACTGCCATTCAATGTTGCATAGAGAAAAAGACACCATGACAATAGACGAACTGAAAAAATATTATAAAGAAGCTGACGGAAGACAAAAAACCTACCGCTAACAGGGGTTTTGCAAAAGTGGGGCATTTGTACTAAATTTGAGCATTGGAATTCTAATCAAAATTTGTGCTAATTTGAACATTTGTGCTTCGATTTCCCCACCTTCGCAAAGCCCCAAACCGTTATGCCCAATGCCATGACAACAACCAAGAACATATAAATAAATTCAAAAGATTAATATTAACGAAAAAACTTTTCATTTTGACAACGTTTGAAATTTTAAGACAAAAACTTATTTAAAATGTTGCATTTGAACTACATTTTGGAAACTAACAAATAGCCATAACTTAAAAAAAATGTGTTACGCAGTATATATTGGAACAAATAGACAGTTGGAATTAGGAACGTTTGTTGCTAACGAAACAGACATATATTTTGAGACTATAAGAGAAGAAGAAGAAACTTTTTTACGACCCAAATTTTCAAAGAAAAACATTTATTATGTAGGTTCAAGTTCGGGATGTTCTTGCGACTTTGGATTTGACAGTGCAGATTTTTATGACACAGAATTAGTTAACGAAGACGATAAGAAGTCACCGCAAAAACTTATTGACTTTATAACAGAAATGACCAAAACAGAAAACATAGAATTTTATTGTTGTTGGGAGGGAGATTGGAAATTGCCAACGGAAAGTAAAATCGAAATTGACATAAGAGAGATTTCACTTGACAAGAATTATTTTGGACCAGAACTAAAAGAATTTATTAATTTTAAACAGCAAACAAATGCTTAACAAGAAGCACTGGGCATAACATGGGTTTGGCAAAAGTGGGGCTTTTGTGCTTGGCTGAACATTTGTACTTTCTATTGGCTTTTGTACTAAATTTGAACTTTAGTACTATTTAATCCCCACCTTCGCCAAGCCCAAAAACGTTGGTGGCAATTTAAAACGACATACAAAACAAAGACTTAACATCACTTCAAATGATTAACAAATTCATTTTAATTCTATTTATCACCTTGTACTGTACTTTTAGTTACGGACAACAGAATATTAGAAGGGCATTTCAACCAGCAAATGTTGTTAATAGAATTCCTTATGGTGCAAATTCGGAAGTTGGAAAATATGTGCAATCAAATGATGCCAAAATTTATTACGAAGTCTATGGAAACGGACAACCAATTGTACTGCTACATGGTGGACTATTTGGCTCAATCATGGAATATTCAGATTTAATCAACAAATTAAAACCGAATTTCCAAATTATAGCCATTTCTACACGAGGACATGGTAAATCAGAGATTGGACAAGAACCGCTAACACTTGACCAAAGAGCCAATGATGCTTTGGCAGTTATCAATGCTGTAACTAAGGATAGTGTTATAATGATTGGGTTTAGTGACGGTGGCTATACTGCCTACAATTTTGGAGCGATGTACCCCGAAAGGGTAAAAAAAATGATAGTCATCGGAGCAGGAGAAGTGAAACCAGGATTAAGGGAATTCAAAATTACTTCAAAACAAGCCATTGAAATGGACAAACCTTTTTGGGAGCAACAACTAAAACTCATGCCCGAACCAAATAGAATTGAAGACGTTTTTACGCAAGTTGCAAAATGTTATTCTAATGTAACTGTGAGTAAAGATTTATTGAGTAAAATAAAATGCCCTGTAATAGTTGTAGCAGGCGATAATGATGACGGAAATCCTGTCGAAAGAATTATAAGTGCTGCAAGATATATCAACAATCATCAAATTAGTATTATTCCAAATGCGGGACATGGTTGCCATAACGACAATTTTACGGCTTTTTGGGAAAGCATTGCCCCTTTTCTTGACCCCCAAAAAAGTGCTTTTATCCCTCTGACAAGTGATATTTTAGAGCCTTACCAAGTATCTTGTGCTTTAACAAAAGTAGAAAATCAGCCAGCAATTCAGGTTATCAAAGACCCATCAATTAAGCCGATTGACGAACCTACTTTTGTTAAGATTAAAGGAACGGTTTTTAGAGATGGCGAAATTGAAGTGAAAGTTTTAAGCAGATTATTGCCAACTGCCCCAGATTTTGCTCGAGGATTTATCGGAATTGCATTTAGAATTAATAAAGACAATTCTAAATTTGAGTCAATTTACATACGACCAACGAATGGAAGAGCAAACCAACAAATCCGACGAAATCATTCCATACAATATTTTTCGTATCCTGATTTTAAGTTCGACCGATTAAGAAAAGAATCACCAGAGGTTTATGAATCATACGCAGATATGGGACTGAACGAGTGGATAAAGTTGAGAGTAGTAGTCAAAGGAGCAACAGCAAAGCTATACTTAAATGACAATAGAGAACCCTCATTGATTGTAACTGACTTAAAACATGGAGGTACAAATTTTGGAAACATAGGTTTATGGGTTGAAGCAGGAACAGAAGGGTATTTTAGAGATTTAAAATTTACACATTACTAAATGAAAAACTGCCACCAACAGGGGTTTTGCAAAAGCTGGGCTTCAGTGCTGATTTGAACATTTGTGCTTCTAAAGAACATTGTGCTAAATTTGAACATTCGTACTTCTAAACCCAGCCTTCGCAAAGCCCCAAAACGTTGGCGGCAAGCATAAAAGCACCCACAGGACAATTTTAGAATAATCTGACAATACATGGAAGACGAAGAAGAACTTGAAAATATTAAAATTCAACGTGACGTTAGAGCTTCAATGTGCGGTGGTTTAGTTGAGCGAACTGCAATAAAAGTTGCAGGTGCTGTATCTATTCACGCTGACAATGCTCGAAAAAAAGATGGTCCGTTTTATTGTGCTGAGTGCCTTTCAGATGTAATAGTAAGAAAATGTGCTGAAAAAAATGACCACTTCGCACACAAAGGACGACTGAGTAACTTATTTGGAAGTGGAGAAACACAATTACACAAAGACTGTAAAAATGAAATTTTGTTAGATTTACAGAGAGCATTTCCAGAAGGTAATTGGGCAACCGAAAGACTAATCAAAGAGAATAAAGAGAAAGGTTTTACTGAATTAGTACCAGACATAAGTGGACGAATTAACGGGAAGCCTATAGTTATTGAAATCCAAAGAAGTTTCTTAAACATTAGGACAATAACCAAAAGAACCGTAGAATATACAAAGAGAGGCGTTGCAATTTTATGGATAATTCCTTTAAAAGAAGACTTAGGCATCGAATATTTTAGACCAAGATTATTTGAAAAATTCATTCATAGCATGTATAGAGGACGAGTTTATTCTTGGCAAAAAGGTTATGGAGCAAAGGTATTACCAATTCACTTTGGACGTGCTGAAAGATGGATAGAAGAAAGTTCTTGGTTTGATGTTGAAAACAGAGAAGAAATGTCAGCAGGTGGATATTGGAAAGTTTTTAAAACGATTAGAGAACCAATTGTAACAGAGAACTTACTCGACATCACAAAAGATTTTTTCATAGACTCAGAGGACGAGTGGAAACCAGAGAATGAAGAATTAACTGTACCCAAAAGACTGATATACAAGGACAAACTAAAAAAATGGTGGACAAATGAACCGACACGGAAATAATGCCTGCCGCCAACATGGGTTTGTGGCAAGTAGGGGCTGACGAAAGTTATTGAACATTAGGAATTCTTTTGTACTTTTGTTTCGGCGGACGGAAACCTACTGAACATTTGTAAGTAATTGAACATCAGTAATTTATATCGGCAGACGTTCGGACGGACGAGTTTCAAATTCCCCACCTCCCACAAGCCCTGCACGTTGGGGTCAAGCGTCTGTAAATTGTCCCGTGGACAATTTACAGCGGGACAGAAACCTCTCTTTTTTAGATTTTATGCGGGCTGTTTACGACTTGATTTTTTGTATTTTTCTTGCATTTTTGACATTTTTACAAGTAAAACGCAGGACTTTTTTAATTTTTGTTCGACTTTTTCCAGCGACAAATTGACTACGTTTTAGATAAATTTTTACGACTTATTTAGTTTTCAGCGGACTTTTTTCAGCGACAAACTGACAAGTTTTTAGACAATATTATACGTTTTTTCAGTTCTTGTTTGACTTTTTTCAGCGACAAGCTGACAAATTTTTAGACCATATTTTGTAGTTTTTTTATTTTTCAAGCGACTTTTTTCAGCGACAAACTGACAAAATTTCAGACAATATTTTACTTTTTTGTTTGACTTTTTCCAGCGACAAACTGACAAATTTTTCAGATAAAATTTTACGACTTTTTCAGCGACAAACCGAAAAAAACGCCTGCCCCCAACATCGGTTTGGCGAAAATTGGGGCGGACGGAAGTAGCTGAACAGTTGGAATTATAAAAAACTTTTGTACTTTTATTTGGCTTTTGTGCTAAAAATTCCCCAACTTCGCCAAGCCGTAAACCGTTAGCGGTAATTTTAAAACAATACGATGAAGACAACATTAACGACAATGATTATTTACTTTTTTTTATTAACTTTTGCATTTGGACAGACAGCAAATAATGAATTAAAAATAACTCATTTAACAGGTGACTTTTATATTTTTACAACCTACAAAATGTTCGGAACTAAAAAACAATCTGCAAATGGAATGTATTTGGTAACAAACAGCGGAGTTGTACTTTTTGACTCACCTTGGGACACAAGTCCGTTTCAACCATTACTTGACAGTATAAAAGTAAAACACAATAAAAAAGTAGTAATTAACATTGCGACACATTCTCACGAAGACAGAACCTCTGGAATTGACTTTTATAGAAAAAACGGCGTTAAAACATATACGACAAAACTTACTGATGAAATATCAATAGAAAATGAAAGACCAAGAGCAGAGTTTTTGATGAAAAAAGACACAATATTTACAGTTGGACAATATAAGTTTCAAACTTATTTTGGAGGAGAAGGACATACAAAAGATAATATTGTAATTTGGTTTGACAATGAAAAAATCCTTTATGGCGGTTGTTTAGTAAAGAGCATAGATGCAAAAGACTTAGAATATGTTGGAGAAGCAAATATAAAAGAATGGTCAAAAACGATAAAAAAAATCCAAAAGAAGTTTAAGAATCCCGAATTTATTATCACAGGACATCACAATTGGGAAAGTACCAAAACATTAGAACATACATTGAAACTTATAAAACAACACGAAAAGAAAAACTACCGCTAACAAGGGTTTTGCGTCAGGCGGGCTGAAGTGCAAAATTCAACGGTAGTTTTTCAATTAAACATTAGTAATAAAACCAGCTTTTGTGCTTCGATTTCCCGCCCGAACGCAAAGCCCCAAAACGTTGTATGCAACTTTACAGACCATGCGTTATATAACTATATTTCTTTTACTCATTTTTTGCTCGACTAAGGCATTAGCCCAGACAAAGCCCATATTTGAAAAATTCAACTTTGATAGCTCATACAAAATCATAGGAGTTTGCTCTCAACTAGACGAAAAGAAAGAATATCAAAAGTGGACTTTCATTATTAGCGACACTTCAAAACTTCGTTTAGCTCGACAAACAATCACTTGCGGAAAAAAACTTGAACAACCGATGTTAGACGATAACGATTTGGAAGTCTATGTTATTAAAGAGAAAGAAGTGATAGAAACTTACTACGTAAGCCCAAAATATCAGTATGTAAATTACTATCCAACGGATTCCACTCCAGGTATTTTCCAGTTTGACATTTCACAATTAGACTTACTTGCCGATTTAAAACCCTTAAAAAGTAAGTATCAAAACATGAGTTTTAAAACACAGGATGATTTAAATAAATTCTTAGTGACAAATAAGATGAATAAAAAGTTAATGTGCTATGAAGATGTAAGTGAAGAACAAAATGGAAAGTTTTCAATAACAATTCCCAAAAGCAAGGACATTCAAAAGTTCAAAGAAGGTTGGGCGTTAATTGAAAAGGAATTGAATCGCTATACTTCTGATAAAAAGGAATACTTAATATCGTTCAATTTAACAAAAAGCACAGACTCTACATTTTTTTACCAAATAAACACAAGCAAGACAGTTTACAAAAAATTCAATTTACTTAACTTTCAAAAAAGCAGTTGGACAGCAAACTTAATAGACATAACAGTAACATGGCTCAAATAAAAGCTGCATACAACATGGGGTTTTGTGCAAGCAGGGCTTGACGTTCAAACTTCGGCATTTTGCATCGCTGTACTTTGGTTCGGGCTGGACGGAATT
Source organism: Lepidostoma basale (assembly GCA_022606425.2). Lineage (NCBI taxonomy): Eukaryota > Metazoa > Arthropoda > Insecta > Trichoptera > Lepidostomatidae > Lepidostoma > Lepidostoma basale. The sequence continues at coordinate 32,339 of JAHDVF020000533.1, read as the reverse complement.
CTGTTGGGCTTTTAATTGTTAACTTGTACTTTTATTTCTTTTTTGGGCTTCAGTTCCGGGCTGGACAATCAACAATGCCCTGCCTGCACAAAGCCCTGTTCGTTAGATGAAACCAATCGGCTTATCTATAATCTCAAAATCGTAAACCCAAACCCAAACGTAAGGATTTAACTCCCAAGAACCTTTACCGTTTATCGACTCCCAAAGCGAACGATAAGAATCAATTGGGTTTGTGAAACCGTAAGTTTTTTTAATTGAACCGTAACCATCCCAAACTACATCCTTATTGAAAAGGTAATTGTTGAATAATAATGGAGTATCGTCAACGACTGATAATCCTTCATTTATTGCATCACTTTTGGAAATATCATTTAAACGCTCAACTCGAACATTAGTAATTTTTAGAAATAAACGACAAGCGAACCTTGGCATAAATAAAGAAGGTTTCCAATTGCCTAAAGAAGGATAATTGTCAATAGACCAATCCGTATCTGTTTCTTTCCATAGCTCATATTTGCCATTGGAAGCGGTAATTATTCTTGGCTTGCCAGTTTTGTAAGCCATAATCGGAGTGCCAAATTCGTCACAAGTTTCTGCGAAAGTTTCTCGAACCCAAATAATGTCGCCTTTAACAATCGGCATTTTAAATATTGAAGAACCAAATTCGCCGTTTTTATGAATGCCACGAACCTCGAACTCGTCAACATCTGTAAAAGCTGAAAATCCTATTTTTTCAACTTCAATTTCTTTTTTAAACTTGACATTGCGTCTGGTTTGTGTTTTTGTGCCATTCAACAACGCCTGGACCATCGGGGTAGAAAAAAGCATTGGGCGTATTTTGGCATCATCTAACACAGGTTTTGCAAAACCACCGCAGAAGTGGTTAATTTGAGCATTTGAATTTCTATTTGACATTTGTAATTAATTTAACTTATGGAATTCTAATCGGTGGCTTCGCAAAGCCTTTTTCGTTGGTAGCTACTCTAAAAAACCTCTCACTTGACAACAGTAAAGCAACAATTTAACTTAAAAAAATAAAAAAATGAATGTAATAATAGGCTGGTTAGTTGGACTTTCGATTCTGTTTATGTTATTTCTTGTATTAAAAAGTGTATATAAATCAGGAGAAACGGCAGAAGGCTATGACTGGGGAATGATGATAGTTTCACTCTCAATGTTTTTAGGGGGGGTTCTTATTTGGGTGGTTTGCCAAAGCTTTGGTAAATCTATAATTGAAGTTATTGTATCTTCGATTAGTGAATCAAGACCTTTGGCACTCATTAGTTCAGTTCCCTCTGTTATTGCTGGTTGGTTAGTTTCTGTTTTAATTTTAAAACAAATTAAAAGGGCAGACCACAGAGCAATTAGATTTCTTTTATTAATCGTGGCTTTTATGATTTCAGCTTTCTCTCATTTTTTCTTATTATCATTAGGTGAATTAAAGAATGATGATGGTTCAACTTTTAGCACAGTATTGTTACCAAATGTTTCTTTCATAATTGGCTGTATAATTTATGCAGGTCTTAATTACAATACAACTTCAAAAGCTAATATTAAAACCTCAAAGTCTAATATTTTTGATAACGACTCAAATTATTCAAATTCAATAGTTTTGTACCCTTCAAACAAATACATTGATGATTACACACGAGTAATTATACACATCGTAAACATTGCATCTGGAACTTCAAACAAACCAGATTTTGTAAGAATGCAAATAACTAATCCGAATAAAACTAATCAACAAAATTCAGGTTACAACAGAAACGACAACAACGACACTAATTCGGAATTTGAGTGTGGACAAGCACACTATTTTGACGCAAAGGGACAAAAATTTATTATTAAAATTGACAATATTTTAAGTAGCCCAAGTCGAGTAGAATTAACAATTAAAAATGTGTAAAAAACATTTAAAGACTATTAAATTATAGCATTTTGCTGGTGGACAGTAAATTGGCGGACAAAAAAGAGCAGCCACCAACATGGGTTTGTGGCAAGTGGGGGCTGACGGAAGTAATTGAACATTGGTAACTTTATTGTACCTTTGTTTCGGCGGACGGAAAACTATTAAATATTTGTAAGTAACTCAACATCAATAATTTATATCGGCAGACGTTCGGGCAGACGAGTTTCAAAACCCCCACCTGACCACAAGCCCTCAACGTTGGTGGCTACCCGAAAACCGCATTTACAAGCCTTATCGGACAACAATATTCATTTCAAAATTAACAAAAATTTAACTTTACATGGCATTATCACAAGTAAACCGCACGATACACTACTATGATTTAGATTTTACTTATACAGACAGTTTAGAAATAGATGAAGTTAAATTCAAATCCTTTTTCACAGCAATCATTAACCTTTCCACTCAGAAAGATTCAGTCAGGTATCAATATTTTAGTGAGAAATATATTTACGTTCAAGACATCAAATTTGACCCACAATACAAAATGGTTTTGGGGAAAGTAAGATGTATTCGCAAAGACGTATTCCCTGAAATAATGAATACCCAAACAGATAATGTAAGAGGTATTGAATCACTCGAAAGTGAGGGAATTGTAGAAACAACTCACTTTGTTATAGATTATTCCAAACTGACCAAAACCCTTGCAATTGAATATAATCAATTTGGTTCAAAGACACAAGACTTACTTAATTATTTATCTTCAATCGGACAATCTACAGATACAGTTACTGAAGTAAAATGGAGGTCGGTTGTTAAAGACGATTTGAAAACTTATAAAGACAGAATGGGTAGATTTTCAGAATTAATTGTAAAAGTTCATAAAAACAACCTTAATGAATTAAAAGCACTTAACGATGCTTTATATTCGGCAATGGACACTGCAATAGATTTTTTTAAACCAGAATTTGCAACACTAAAACTAAAATTTGACTATCAAAAGCGTGAAGATACAAGCGAGGCTCAAAACATAATTTTTGACCTTATGAATAAACTTGTAAGGAAAAAGGAAAATACTCAGCTATTTAATATCCTTACCGTTCGTGCAGAAGATATTGAAAAGAACAATATTTTAAGTACCTTTGACTTACTTATCGACAGAGTAAAAAGTGAAATAAAAGTACAGAAAAAAGAAAAATATAAGACAATAGTTTCTGAGGACATTTTCCAAAAAATGAAATCTGAACTTTATAAAATAATTCATTCGTGAAAAAGTTAAGAAACAAAACGTTAGATTTTTACTTGAAATTTCCATTATTTTCTGATGGGGTTCTAGTATTTGTTCTTTATGTTTTACACAATAAAGTAAGTTTTTTTAATTTCACTTTGACAGACAAAAACAATCAACTTAACATTTTATCAAATCTAATTGGCACATCAGTTTCACTTTCTGGATTTATTCTTGCCGCATTGACAATTATCGTTACGTTCAAGTCAAACATCAAAGCAAAAATGATTGAAGAATCTGTCAACCCTTTGGAAATGATTTTTTCAAGCATACATTATCCAAATATTGTTCGAGCGTTTAGAATTGCAATTTCAGAGTTTTCAATTTGCTTTATTGTACTTTACATATTTTGGGCATCTTCGGACAATTTTTCGATTCATACGATAAACTTAATTGTATGTTCGGGAATACTAATTATCTCAATGACAATTCTAAGGAGTTTATTAGTTTTGTTTAAAATCCTTGTCATGGAGAATATAAAATAATAGACAAAATAAGCATTGACAGTTGGACACATCGGACGACAAACGGGCAGCCACCAACATAGGTTTGTGGCAAGTGGGGGCTGACGGAAGTAATTGAACATTAGGAATTTTATTGTACTTTTGTTTCGGCGGACGGAAGCCTATGAAACATTTGTAAGTAACTCAACAGCAGTAATTTATATAGGCAGACGTTCGGGTGGACGTGTTTCAAATCCCCCACCTGACCACAAGCCCTGTTCGTTAGCCGTCACCCTGCATGACACAAACCTATTATCAAAATACAAATTAATATGCCAAGACTAAAACAAATTACCATAGAAGGTTTCCGATCAATTTCAGAACAAGTAGTAATCAACTTTCCTGAAAATAAACCTGTTGTTTTAATCGGAGAAAATAATTCTGGTAAATCAAATATTATTCGTGCAATAGAATTGATGTTTGGCGAATTTCACCCGAAATATAAGAGGCTTGAAGATTACGACCATTACAAAAGAGATACAAATAATCAAGTAATAATTGAAGCCAGCGTTACTGGTTTTAGTGCAAGACTTGGTAGGTCTTCTGAATTTTCTTGCGGTGGTTTTAAATTTCAAGCACAAAAAGGAAAAGAAAATAATTTCAACGCAATTCAAGCCGAAGATGGTGGAGAAAATATATATGTAAGTACTAATTTGCGTGAGGAACTTCTTTGCATTGTTGTAAATTCAGAACAAAATTTAAACTTCCAACTTAGCTATTCTTCAAAATACACATTGTTGTCAAAAGTTACAAAAGCCTTTCACGACAAACTTACTGACGATAAAGATAGAGTTGAAAAGCTGAAAGGATTTTTTGAAAATATTAAAACAACATTCATGGAAGTGAAGGAGTTTAATGTTTTCAGCGAAAATATGTCTTCAATAGCCAATACAGTTTTGTCAAATATGACACATGCTTTGGCTTTTGATTTTTCGGCATACGACCCAAGTAACTACTTTAAAACATTACGTGTCCACCCTACCGAAGATGGCGAAACAAGAGCCTACGAAGAATTAGGAACAGGACAGCAACAAATTTTGGCTTTGTCTTTTGCACATGCTTACGCTAAATCATTTTTAGGTCAAGGCTTGTTATTTATTCTTGACGAACCCGAAGCCCATTTGCATCCGTTGGCTCAAAAATGGTTAGCAAAGAAGATGTTTAAAATGGCAGAAGATGGTTTGCAAATCATCTTAACAACACACAGCCCTTATTTTGTGGACTTGAATTATATTGAAGGTATTAATCTCATTAGGAAAGATACCGAAACTACTTTAAAAATAAACCAAAACGCTACTACATTATATAACCATTGCCTTAAAACTGCATCCAATCCACACAAGACAAAAGAAGAAACCATTGTGCCATTTTATGCGAACAATTCTACATCGCATATTTTATCGGGTTTTTTCGCCAATAAAATTGTCCTTGTTGAAGGTCCAACAGAGGAATTAGCTTTGCCAATTTATTTTGAAAAACTTGGTTTTGACCCAACAGAATTTGGGGTTGAAATTATAGGTGTTGGCGGGAAAGGTAATCTTGCAAAATGGTGGCGACTTTTTACTTTATATCAAATCCCAACTTTCATTTGCTTTGACAACGACTATAAAAAGGACGATGAAAAAGGTTTTAAACGTAAAGACGCATTAAAAGCAATCGGTATTAAAGACGAAGAACTGGACGGAATTTTAGGAATTGAAACATGGTCTATCTCTGACCGCTTCTGTGTATTTGGGACAGACTTTGAAACAACAATGAAAGCTTCATTTGCAGACTATGCTGACATTGAAAAACAAACAATTGAAGCACTTGGTAGCAGTTCAAAAAACTTAATTGCAAGGGAGACAGCTAAACTAATTAACCTGCATGACGATAGCGAAGGCAAAACTCAAATAACAAGTTTAATTGAACGCATTAAGAAATTAACTTTATAAACTTGAAAAGGGCGAACGGCTAACAGGGGTTTGGCAAAATGGGGGCATAAGTGCTAAATTGAGCATTTGTACTTCTATCAACATTAGTGCTAATTTGAACATTTGTACTTCTAATCCCCCACTTCGCCAAGCCCCAAAAACGTTGGCAGCAACCGCAAAAAAACTGAACCCTTGAATTTTCAACTTTAAACAACTTTAAATATGACAGTATATACATGGAATGAACTTAATGATGTATTATTTGATGGAACATTTGACCCAACTATAAAAAGACATAGGTCCACATTTGCATATAGAGGTATCTCAGACGAGAGTTACGAACTACAAAATAGTTTAAGCCGACTCGGCAAGCCTTATGCGACAATGGAACAAAACCTAATCAAGCAATTTAAAAAGTATGCTAACAAACATATTGTAGAGAGAGATACTGAATGGCATTGGTTAAGTAGTGCACAACATCATGGTTTACCCACACGATTATTAGATTGGACATATTCACCATTAGTTGCATTACATTTTGCAACAGAAGACATGAATAAATATAATGTTGATGGGGCAGTTTGGAAGGTAAATTATTCACAAGCTCACGATTTACTTCAAACTAAACAAAAAGATAGTTTAGGCAAGTTAGGTGCAAGAATTTTTAATGTTGATGCCTTATATGACACAATAAAAGACTTAAAAGAGCTGGATAGTCTTAGCTCATCAAGTTATGAAGTTGCAATATTTTTTGAACCGCCAGCAATTGATGACAGGATAATAAATCAATTTGCATATTTTTCTGTATTAAGTGACCCATATTTAACAGTGAACGACTGGTTTAATATGCCTCACGTAAAAGGTAAAGTAGATTTTACTAAAATTATTATTGATAAAAATCTCAAAATGGAAATTCGTGACAAACTTGACCAATGCAACATTAATGAAAGAATTTTAATGCCAGGTTTAGACGGTCTATGTTCATGGCTAAAAAGACACTATAAACCGATTTAAACAAATATTTCAACTTGACAAATCATTTGACAGACAAAAGCGGCAGCTGCCAACATAGTATTTATGAAAAAGGGGGCAGACGTAAGTAATTGAACATCAAAACATTAATCAACATGTGTACCGTCGGACGGAATACTATGAAGCAGTTGGAAGTAACTAAACTTTGGAACAAAACCCAGCAACAGTTACGGGCTGACGAGTTCCAAATTCCCCCTTCTTCATAAATACTTTTACGTTGGCAGTAATTATAAAAGAAGACACTATGCAATTTGCAAGAATCGACGGACAAAGAAAAAGAGCTAAAAATGTAAACTCAGGAGACATTGGAAAATGCCCTTGGACGAGTGAACCAGTAAAAGCAAAAGTGGGGGAATTAAGGCAATATTGGACATATATTGGCAAAAAACCTGTTTTACCAGAAGGTTATGAAAATGAAACTCAATGGCACTACAATTGGAAATCCTTATTAATGGACGATTTTTGCGAAGTTATTTTTGGCGACAAAAATGAACATAGAGCCGATATCGTTGGAAATAATGGAGTAATTATTGAAGTTCAACATTCACCAATTGATATTAGAGTTGTTAGAGAAAGAATTGAATTTTATAAGCCTTTGACACAGGAAAGAGTAATTTGGATCGTAGACGCAACAAAATATTTCAAAAACACTTTTGACATTGAGAAAAGCGGACAATTTTACAAAGCAACTTGGAAAAATAAGCGGCAATGGACATATTTAATAGCTCAAACTACTGATTGTCATTTATTTTTAGATATAAATCATAAGAAAAATTTTTTACTCAAAACTTGGGTAAATAAGGGCGAAATATTTTGTTCATTTTATGAAAAAACAAAATTTTATAAAGAGTATTTATGTGAAGTTGGACAATGTAATTCAACAGAAGAAATAATTGAAAGACTTACAACTGAAGAAAAATAACTTCTGCCAACTTGGTATTGACATAAATATTAAAAACCTCGAAATTTTAAGTGAAGAAAAATAGAATTGAAATATTAAACTTAACAATCGCAATATTGGCTTTAATTGTTGCTATGATTTCAATTTGGTTTTCATATTATACATACGAGGACAACAAGACAGAACGCTTAAATATTCAAGCAAGTTTTATTCAAAGCAATTATGACACAAAAATAATTCCAATTGGAAAAAATGCAATAATACCAGTATATTGGGAATTAATTCTGACAAACAATAGTGAAAACACACTTTCAATTACAGATATTAATGTCGAAAATTTTAATGAACAATCAAAAGGAATTATTTCTTATAGCCAAATCTACGGAGGACTATTTGAGACTATTGAAGACTATGATAAAGGTATTATTGATTTGCCAATTAATTTAAATAGTGGCGAAAGTAAAAAAACTTACATTAGAATTGGAATACTTTGCGATAGCCTTCCAAGCTCAATATTAACAAAAAAGGACTATGAATATCTGACAATGGACAATAAACCAACTGAAAGTTTTACAAGATTTAATCAAGCAAAAATAAAATTAGCAGAAAAAGGAATTGACTTTTATGGCAATATAGCAAGTGTTACTTATGACAATGAGGATATTATTATGTATACAAGTGAGGCAAAAAAACAACAAAAGTTTAAAATCACTTTAACAACAGGAAAAAAAAATAACACAGAGAAAATTGTAAAAATGTATATGATGAAAGAATAACTACTGCCAACAAGGGTTTGCCGAAATGCTGGCAGAAGGAATTAAGTGAACATTTGGAATTCTAATAAACAAAGTACTAAATTTGGGCAGGCGGAATTCTAAGCCAGCACTTCGGCAAGCCCCGGACGTTACCTGCAAGCTTAAAACCGACACTCACAAATTATGGAAGATAATAGAAAAACAGATTTAGCATTTAAACTTCTTGACAATGTTCAGAACTTAATAAAGTTTGCAGACACTAAGATTAACGTATTACTTTTGATAAGTGGCGTAACAACAACATTTATACTTACTAATTTCCAACAACTATTTGACCTATGTTTATTTTCAAAAATTGCATTGGGTTTATTTTTTCTTGCCTTTGTAATATTTATAATATTTTCAATAATGACAATTGCACCAAGACCAGATAAACATACAGGGAACTCTGTTTCAAAGACAATTTATTTTGGACATATTGCGGAAAGAGTTGAAGTGAAAGATTTTATAGAAGATTATGAAAAATTAGAAGAAAAATCATTTCAAACAGACTTACTTTATCAAGTTTTTGAAAACTCAAAAATTGCAGATAAAAAATTTAAATTCTACAAGAAAAGCTTGATAACATTACAAGTTCAACTTTTCATATTTCTTATAATATTAATTATAAAATTCATTCATTAATGACAAAAAAAGATATTGAAACCAAAGTAGATGCTGTATTAAAAGATGCATTTACACAATATGAAACAGATGAAATACCAGACATAGAGAATAAAACTGATAGTAAATTAACTCACGGAAACACAGGTTATTTAGGAGAGTTTACTTTTCTTTATGCTGATATGCGAGGTTCTTCTTCATATACAGACCAACATAGACTTCAATCAATTACAAAAATTTACAAAGCTTATCACCATTGTATGGTAGAGTGTATAAAAGAAAACAATGGTAACATTCGTAGCTTTGATGGAGATAGAGTTTTGGCTGTATTTAGTGGAAAAAGTAAAGTTTACAATGCAATCAATTGTGCAATGAAAATGGTAGGTTGTAGATACGATATTTTGCAACCAAAAATAAATAGTGTTTTTAAGAACGATAAATTTTCATTAGGCGTTGGAATTTCTACGGGTAACACTATGGTTTCAAAAGCAGGTGTAGGATACGACAAAAATAACCGAGATTTAATTTGGATAGGCGACCCACCAAATTTAGGTTCAAAATTAAGTGATGAAGCAGATAGTCCATATTCAATTTATATTTGCAAGGAAACATTTGGAAGACTAACAGAAGGAAACAGATATACAATGAAAAATGGAATTAAAACTGATATGTGGACACAGGGTTTATTTAAATTCAAAACTCAAAACATTGACATTTACAAAACAGGATATTACAGAAGCCTCTAAAAAAAGCCAGCAGGTAACAGGGGTTTTGCAAAAGCTGGGCTTCAGTGCTAAATTGAACATTTGGAATACTAATGAACATTGTGCTAAATTTGAACATTCGTACTTCTAATCCCAGCCTTCGCAAAGCCCCAAAACGTTGGCGGTAATTTTAAAACGACAAAATGAAACTTAACCTGTATCAAATTGACACATTCACGGACAAGACTTTTGGCGGAAATTCGGCTTGCGTTGTTCCGCTTGACAAGTGGCTGCCAGACGACATCTTAATTAAAATAGCAAAAGAAAACGCAGTTGCCGAAACTGCTTTTTTCGTAGACAAGGGAGATAAAATACATTTGCGTTGGTTCACACCTGAAATTGAAATGGACTTGTGCGGACACGCAACTCTTGCAACAGTACATTGTTTAAAAACAATACTTGATTACGAAAACGACAAAATTATTTTTGAAACTTTAAGTGGTGACTTAACCGTTTTGGCTGACGAAAATATTTATAGAATGGACTTTCCATCAAGAATGCCATTTCCAAACACTTTGCCGACACTCATAGAAAAGTCATTAAATATTCATCCAAAAGAAACTCTAAAAGCCCGAGACTACGTTTTAGTTTATGGCAGTGAAACGGAAGTAAGAAATATTAAAATTGACCGTCAATATTTCGACCAAATAAATCTTGACCCAGGTGGAGTTATTGTTACAGCCAAAGGAGATGATTGTGATTTTGTTTCAAGGTACTTTACACCACAAGCATCAATTTTAGAAGACCCTGTAACAGGCTCGGCACATTGTTCTTTAATTCCATTTTGGGCGGATAGGCTTAATAAAAAGGTTATGACAGCCTTTCAGATTTCTGACAGAATTGGGAAACTTTATTGTGAAGATAATGGCGACCGAGTTTTCATTAGCGGACAAGCCAAAACTTATTCAATCGGCAACCTATGGACGGAATAAAAAAACTACCGCCAACATCGGTTTTGTGCAAGTGGGGCTGATGTGCTTAATTTAACATTGGTATTTCTAATAAACATTTGTGGTTAATTGAACATTTGCATTTCAAATTCCCCACCTGCACAAAGCCGTAGCCGTTAGCCGTCATTGTAGAGCGACACCGTAAAAATTGAACAAATAGAAAATGATTGACAATTTACCGACATATATTTCACTGGCTTTTGGACTGACAACAATTGCAACTTTATTGCTTTTTATTTGGACAATTAGAAATTCAAATTCTGAACTGACACGGAAAAAAGCAACGCCAATTTTAATCGGTTTGACAATTTGGTTAACAATTCAAGCGGTTTTGACTTTAAAAAACATTTACAAATCTGACACAAACACTTTTCCGCCAAAAATTATATTGACAGGAATATTACCAACAATTTTGACAATTATTTTATTGTTTGCAACGTCAAAAGGCAGACAATTTATTGACAGTTTACCACTTAAAAATTTGACTTACCTAAACATTGTGAGAATACCAGTTGAAATAATTTTGTTTTGGCTTTTTCTCAACAAAGCAATTCCAGAACTTATGACTTTTGAAGGTCGAAACTTTGACATTCTTGCTGGAATTTCAGCACCAATTATTGCGTACTTTGGACTGACAAAAACAAAACTGAACCGACAAACAATTTTAATCTGGAATTTTATTTGCCTTGGACTTTTAGTAAATATTGTTGTGAACGCTTTATTTTCAGCACCTTCACCAATTCAAAAATTTGCCTTTGACCAACCGAACATAGCGATATTAAATTTTCCATTTAGCTGGTTGCCGACATTTATAGTTCCAATTGTTTTATTTGGACATTTAACTTCAATTAGACAATTAATGAAATCTAAAACAGAATTTATAACGAACGAAAAAACAACGAACGGCTAACAGGGGTTTTGCGTCAGGCGGGCTGAAGTGCTAAATCAAACTTTTGTAATTCTAATAAACTTTTGTACTTTAGCCAAACATTCGGGCTTCTAATCCCGCCCGAACGCAAAGCCCCAAAACGTTAGGCGTCATTGTACCGAACCGCTAAACCGACAGACAATCCGACAAATAACAAAAATAAAAATCGTAAATTGCGACCTTAACGAACTGACATAAAATAAATGGATAATAAGTCTTCTAACAAAAACTTACATAAAGCCAAGACAGGTAAGAATGATGAGTTTTATACTCAACTTTCCGATATTGAAAAGGAAATGAGGCACTATAAAAAACATTTTAAAAACAAAGTTGTTTTATGTAATTGCGATGACCCAAGAATTAGCAACTTCTTTCATTATTTTTCATACAATTTTGAGCAATTAGGACTTAAAAAACTTATTGCAACTTGTTACAAAAATCAAAATATGGATTTGTTCAGCGACAATAAATCGGAACAAGCAATTTATTTAGAATATACGGGCGATAAAAATGGCGACAATATTCCAAATCCAGAAGAAATTGGCATTAAGCACTTGAAAGGCGATGGCGATTTTAGGAGTAAAGAATGTATTGAACTATTAAAAGAGGCTGACATTGTTGTAACAAATCCACCTTTTTCGCTATTCCGAGAATATGTTGCACAACTTATTGAATACGACAAGAAATTTATTATAGTTGGACACCAAAATGCACTTTCATACAAAGAAATTTTCAAACTAATTAAAGAAAATAAACTTTGGTTTGGTTATGGCTTCAATCGTAATATGGCACATTTTATAAATAAACATTATGAAGATTATGCCGCAGATACAGACCATAAAGAAGGAATGATAAGAGTTTCAGGTATTGTTTGGTATACAAATATCGAAACTCTGAAAAGAAATGAAGATTATATATTATACAAGACTTATAAAGGAAATGAAAGTGATTATCCTAAATATGATAATTACGATGCTATAAATGTTGATAAAACAAAAGATATTCCTATGGATTATAAAGGTGTTATTGGAGTGCCGATAACTTTTATTGACAAATATAATCCTAATCAATTTGAAATAATTGGTCAAATGGCAACAACAAAAATTGACGAGCTTAATTTTGGTTATCCTTATGTAAATGGAGCAAAAATTTATGCCCGAATTTTAATCAAGAATAAGCAAATATGAAAATAGAATTAAAGGAAATTGCAATAAGAGAAGTTTCAAAAGAATATTTCAACGACAACGAAGAAGGTGTTGTTGGCTTTGACGGCAAACTAAATATTAGACCAAAATATCAGCGTGAATTTGTTTACAAAGACAAACAAAGAGATGCCGTAATTGAAACCGTTATAAAGAACTTTCCTTTAAACGTAATGTATTGGGTTAAGAACGAAGACGACACTTACGAAGTTTTAGACGGACAACAAAGAACGATTAGTATTTGCGAATATGTAACAGGCAGTTTTTCATTAAACTCAATGTACTTTCATAATCTTACAAATGTTGAGAAAGAACAAATTTTAGATTATAAATTGATGGTTTATTTTTGTGAGGGCAATGACAAAGAAAAATTGGACTGGTTCAAAACCATAAACATAGCAGGAGAAAAACTAACTAATCAAGAATTAAGAAACGCAATTTATACAGGCACTTGGCTGACAGATGCAAAAAGATATTTCAGTAAATCAAATTGTGTAGCTTTCAATATTGGTAATGATTATTTGACAGGTTCAGCAATTAGACAAGACTATTTAGAAACTGCAATAAGTTGGTTAAGCAATGACAACATTGAGCAGTATATGGCAGAAAATCAAAACAAGCCAAACGCAAATGAATTGTGGTTATATTTCAACAGCTTAATCAATTGGATTAAAGTTGTTTTTTCAAAATACAGAAAGGAAATGAAAGGCGTAAACTATGGCGTTTTATACAACACTTTCAAAGACAAAGAATTTGACGCAAAGAAACTTGAAGAAGAAATAACAAAATTGATGCAAGACGAAGACGTTACAAAAAAGTCAGGCATTTACGAATATGTGCTAACAAGAAAAGAAAGATATTTAAGCATAAGAGCATTTACAGACAAACAGAAACGTGAAGCATACGAAAGACAAAAAGGAATTTGTCCGAAATGTAGCGTAGAATTTGAACTAAACGAAATGGAAGCAGACCACATAACACCTTGGCACGAAGGAGGAAAATCAACAGCCGAAAATTGCCAAATGTTATGCAAACACGACAACAGAATAAAAAGTGGAATATAACGAAAGAAAAACAACGAACGCCTAACAGGGGTTTTGCAAAAGTGGGGCATTTGTGCTAAATTTGAACATTGGGAATTCTAATCAACATTTGTACTAATATGAACATTTGTACTTCTAATTCCCCACCTTCGCAAAGCCCCAAAACGTTGTACGCAATGCAGAAAACCTAGAATGTTGAATAAAAATTCATAAATATGACAAACAAAATAACAGACTTTTCTGCAAAAGAACCTTCGTTAGGATATTTCTACCAAATAAAATATGCTTTACTCATTTTACTTTCATATTCTAAAGATTTAGATAACCCAAAAGTTAAAATTGAAAATTTAGATGATATAGAAATTGAAGATATTAATACTCTACACCTCTTACAAACAAAGCTACATATTAAAAACAAAGCGAATTTAACTGATGCTAGTGTTGATTTTTGGAAGACAATTAGAATTTGGTCAGAACATATTACCAATGGATTAATAAACATTGAAAATACTATTTTCAATTTAATTACTACCGAAGAGATTCCTACTACAAGTTTGCTTATTAAATTTAAAAACAGTATCACTCTTGAAAGTGAAGTTTTAGATGTCGTAAATTCAATTTTGAAATGCAATTTTGCTATTTTTTAGATATTCAATTGGCGTAAGGTAATTTAGTGTTTTTCTTGGGCGATTATTGAGTTTATTTTGAATCTCTCCGAGGTATTCATCAGAATAATTTTTAAAGTCTGTTTTTTTAGGGATGTACTGACGAATCAACCCATTTGTATTTTCATTTAGTCCTCGTTCCCATGAATGATACGGAAAAGCAAAAAATATTTGACAATTCATTGCCTTAGCAATCGCTTCATGGTTTGTAAATTCCCTACCATTATCGAAAGTAATAGAGTAGAGAGGGATAAAAATATTTTTTAAGTTTTGTGTTATTTTTTCTTCTACTTCTTGGGCTGTTTTAGCTTTAAGAGGAAAGATAAAAGTAAATTTGGACTTACGTTCAACTAATGTAAGAATTGCTCCTAGATGGTCTTTACCTATGATAGTATCGCCTTCCCAATCGCCGACTCTTTCTTTTGTTTCGATAATTGCTGGTCTCTTATCTATCATAGTTTTATTGGGTATTTTGCCCCTTCCATCAGCCTTTTTTAAGCGTTTTAGTCGCCTTTTTCGTCTTCTACGCAGTTTTAAATAGAGTTTATCGCCTTGTTTTTGTTTCCGATAAATGTATTTGTAAATAGTCTCGTGAGTAATAGTAGGGCTATCATCCAACGAATTATTTAATGCCATTCGACCTACTATTTGTTCAGGAGACCATTCCTTTTCAAGTTGTTCCCGAATAGTAGTTTCAAGTTCGCCACTAATTTTGAAAGGCTTTTTAGTACGCCTTTTTTCGGTCTCTATTTGAGCAAATCTAGCTTGATAACCTGCTCGTGGTCGAGAGTTTCGCTTTTTCTCACGACTAATAGTTGATGCTGAAACACCGATTTGTTCAGCTATTAACTTTTGAGAAATATTATCTGATGCATTTAATAAAGCATCAATTTTGTATCTTTGCTCTGGGGTTAGATGAGCGAATTTATTCATGTTATTTAAGGTTTGGACACTCAAAAATAACACTTTTTCTAACCCCTTTTTTATACTCTAATCTATCACTTTAGTAGATTGCATTTCAAAATTGAATTTACGTGTAATAAAAAAACTAGATAAAATTTCAATAGACTCTACAAATAAAACAAATGAAAATGGATATTTGGCTTATCAAAATTTATCTCTTGAAAATAAAAAAAGTTTGATTAAACGCATTAGAATTATAGACAATTCAATAGCAATTACTGAAATAAATGATAAAATAAAAAAAGAACTTATCTTTTCTACATATCCAAGCTCATTAGATGCATTCCTTGAAATTTTAGAAGGTTGGTGGTTTTCCAAATCCATAGCCAACCTAACAGCACAAATTGATTCAATAAGTTCTGCTGAATTACAATTAAAAATTGCAAATATTAGCGATTCTTTCCAAGCAGATAATTTACCAAATCACTTTCCTATCCAACTTGAAATTACTGATGAAGATGTAGAAAACTTAAAAGAACGAAACTTTTTAAAGCAATTAGAATTAATCAAAATAAATGCTAATTCTAAAACTTTGAAAAGAGCAATTAGTGATTTCAGAAGAGCTTTTGAACAACGTTCAAAATGGTTAAGACTACATTTACTGAACCCTGACGAGGAAGAGCAATATGATATAAAACTTTACGATTATTGGAAGAATATCTTTGAAATAATGTGTGACGAGGCCGAAGAAAAAAATATTGAAGAATTAACTGAACTTGGAAAAGAATTTTATATCGAACAATTTGCAAAAACGTGTCCTCAAATTAAAATTAGAGAGAAGTTCAATGAAGATTATTTGACAAGAGGAAGCTATCAAATGCTTTCAGATTCAAAAAAAATTGGTTGGCACCCAAATTACAAAAATGATATATGAATATAGGTTGGACAGAACGTAATACAATAGTTGCAAATTTATTTAATCCTGCATTTTGTGGAGAGATAATTCGAGCAACTGCTAAAGAATTTAATAAACATACAAGTTCTAACTTTCCATATGCATTTGCATTTTTAGTATTACCAATAGTATTACACAAAGCAACAAGAGATCGCATGCCTAGAACGGTTAGGACTTATTTTTTTGTTTGGGTAGAACAAAATGACGATTTGTTTTTTGATTTCCCCAAACGTACTAGAAGTATGGTAAAGTACACAAAAGAAGCACTTTCATTTTTACTTATACATAACAAAATAGAAATAAACGAAAATGCTGAAATATTAGCAATTGATGATAAAGTCAAAGTAATTAATAAAGAAGATTACCAAGAATACAACGAAATTCTAAAAAAAGCGGAAATGCTTGGTAAATGGTTGTCTTCAACAAGTGATGTAAAGTCAATCTATTCATTTTTAAGAATTATACCCTAACTATGCAAATACAGAAAATTATATTATATAGTCTAATTGGCGAAAAAAGAATTTTACCATTTCAACTTGGTAAAGTAAATATTATTACTGGAGAATCAAAATCTGGAAAATCTGCTTTAATTGAAATTATTAATTATTGTTTAGCCTCGACTGGTTGTGATATCCCTGAAGGAATAATTCGTGATACTGTGTCATACTTTGCAATTTTAATTTCTTTTAATGATACTGAAACAGCCTTTATTGCTCGTGAAAACCCAAACATAAAAGGTATTCAAGCAGCCACGACAGTATGCTTAATGCGTAACATTGGAGAAAATATACCTGATTTAGAAAAAATAAATTCCAATTTAAACATAGATGCTTTAAAAGATTTTTTAACACGCAAAATTGGCATTTCTGAAAATGTTCATGTACCGGACTCTTTAACTAGAGAGCCATTAAAAGCCAATTTTAAGCATTCACGTTTTTACTGTTACCAACCACAATATTTAGTAGCAGACCCATATCAGCTATTTTATAATCAAAATAAAGAATTTGTACCACAATCAATTAAAGATACCTTACCATATTTTTTAGGTGCTGTAAATGAAAACTCTTTAGCAATTGAAAGCGAAATTACTCAATTAAAAAAACAACTTAATAGGTTGGTAAGAGAAAATCGTGAATCTGAAAAAATAAAATCAGAAGGTGCTAGTCAAGCATTTTCACTTATTGAAGAAGCAAAAGAAATTGGTATTTTAGAAAAAACCGTTAACCCATTAAATCAAAAAGAAGCGTACGAATTTTTAGAATACGTCTCAAATTGGGAATATCAACCATTAACTGTTAAAGCCGAAAATTCAGCATTAAAGGAATTAATAGACAAAAGAGGTGAATTGAAAATTGAGTTAAGTAAAATTTCAGACAATAAAAAAGCGGCAACTGATTATTTGAAAAATTCTTTTGGTTATTCTTCAGAAGCTAAACAACAAGAAATTAGACTAGAATCTATTAATTTATATAATAATTCAAATCTTGATAATTCAATTTGTCCATTGTGTGACAATCATTTAACTAATTCTATTCCGTCAATAAAAAGTATAAATGATTCTTTAGCAAAAATCAAAGAGGATTTAAAATTCACTAAAGCCGAAAGTCCTAGAATTCAATCTTATATAGATTCAGTTGAATCTCAATATCATTCAGTAGAAACGGAATTAAAAAAAACAGAAAAAAGTATTACAGCATTATATATAGAAAATGAAAAAGCTAGAACAATAAGAGATTTAAATCTTCGTAGAGGGAAAATTATTGGAAGGGTAAGTTTGTTTTTAGAAAGTGTATCGGTTGAAGAAGATATCGAAAGTATAGATTCAAAAATAGAAAATCTAAAATTTAGAATTCTAGAATTGGAAAAAACTGTAGATAGTGATAATGAAAGAGAATTATTGTTATCTATACTAAATAAAATTAATCTTCAAATGAGTAAATGGGTTGAAGGATTAGACGTTGAATATGAAAATAATCCAATCCGATTTGATATAAATAAATTAACTATGTATATTGATTCCGAGACTAAACCAATTGCCTTACCTCAAATTGGTAGTGGTGCAAATTGGGTGGCTTATCATTTACTTATAGTATTTGCACTTCATAAACATTTTATTCAAAACAAAAGACCAGTTCCGAACTTTATTATAATTGACCAACCAACTCAAGTTTATTATCCACCAGAAAAAAGTGACAATGTAATTGAAGTTAGTGCTGATGAAATAGCAGTAAATAAAATGTTTGATTTTATGTTTAATGTAGTAGAATCTTTAACCCCCAAATTGCAAGTAATAATTACAGACCATGCTTATCTTAAAAATGCTAGATTTGAACAATCAGTTACTGAAGTATGGAGAGACGGCTTAAAATTAATCCCAAATGAATGGTTAACAAAATAACGAAAAAAGCACTGCGTACAACAGGGGTTTTGCAAAAGCTGGGCTTCAGTGCTAAATTGAACATTTGGAATTCTAATGAACATTGTGCTAAATTTGAACATTCGTACTTCTAATCCCAGCCTTCGCAAAGCCCCAAAACGTTGTGCGTAACCTTAAAGACAGACATCATACAAATCAAAATGTGGACTTCGACAAACTTTACGACATATAAAAAACAGTTTGACTTTACATCGTCAGAACAGGGTAAGCGGACATTTACTGCACTAAAAATTGACGATAAAGATTTCATAAATATGGTTGAAGGATTGGAAGGAGAAATTGACGACAGCCAAACTTTTCAAACTATACTTTGCGACCATTGTGGTTGTTATCAATGTGCATCGGGAAATTGGGTTGCGTTAAGACAACTTGTAGATTTAGTATTTTTTATCCCAGCTTTTGACGAATTAAACACTGAATTTGATGAAGGAAATTATCATCCACCATATGAATTTAGACAGAAAGGTGCCTTTTGGTTGCATTTAAATGATTTTAATAAATTCAAAAAAATAGTACCTGAAATTGACAAACTGACGAATGTAAAAGATATATCGAAATTTGAACTGATTTCTTTGTACAAGTGGGACACACCACATAAAATGTTTGGAGATTTTCCGAATTTTAAACCATTAAGAAAAGACCACATTTTGACAGTTTCAGAACTTGACAACGAAACTTTGATAAACATTTTGGAACAAAAACTAAAAGAGTTAGAAAATGCAACAGAATTTAGTATTGACCCAATGGTTTTTATAGACAATATAGTAACTTTTTATCTTGACGACCATTCGACAACAGAATGGAAAGCACTTTATAAAACAAAAGACGACTATGAACTTTTATTAGGTGGAGAATTTAGAATAACAACAAGATGACAAGAAAGGCTACGCACAACAGGGGTTTTGCAAAAGTGGGGCATTTGTGCTATATTTGAGCTGAGGAATTCTAATCAACATTTGTGCTAATATGAACTTTGTACTTCTAATTCCCCACCTTCGCAAAGCCCCAAAACGTTGTGTGCAACCTTATTACGACAAATTACCACAGTAAAACGTCAAAATAACTTGACAATTTCTTGATAAATGTTCACTAATTCGTTACTTTTGTTTAATGAATCGGACAATTTCAACATACGGCAAACATTTCCTTGACTTTTATTCTGAACTGGACGAAGAAGTACAAGCAAAGATTGACTATGTTTTTGAATTAGTGAAAAGTCTTGATAAAATTCCACCACGATTTTTCAAACATTTGGATGATGGGATTTTTGAAATTAGAGTAGAATTTGAGAGTAATATTTATAGAATATTCTGTTTCTTCGACGCAGGACACTTGGTTGTGTTACTCAACGCTTTTCCAAAGAAGACTCAGAAAACTCCCAAACAAGAATTGAAATTAGCAAAAAAGTTGAAAAAACAATATTTTATTGACAAACAAATTGACGAGAAAGATGGAAAACGAAAAAAGGTCAAAAAATGAAATTGTCTCGTGGGACAGTCATTTGGACAAAAAATATGGTGAGCGTGGGACTTCTTCTCGGACAGACTTTGAGGTTAAGGCTCATACTTTTATAGTTGGAGAGGTTTTAAAAGAAGAAAGAGCAAAAGCTCATTTGACTCAGGCTCAACTTGCCGAAAAGACTGGAACAAAGAAAAGCTATATTTCAAGAATTGAGAATGGTCGTGCGGACATTCAACTTTCGACTTTGTACCGACTTATCGAACAGGGACTGAATCGAAAACTCGAATTCTCAATTAGCTGACGAAAAGAAAGGCTGCACACAACAGGGGTTTGTGGCAAGTGGGGGCGGACGGAAGTTATTGAACATTAGTAATTCTTTTGTACTTTTGTTTCGGCAGACCGAAACCTATTGAACATTTGTAATCAACTCAACATCAGTAATTTATATCGGCGGACGTTCGGGCGGACGAGTTTCAAATCCCCCACCTGACCACAAGCCCGCAACGTTGGCTGTCATTGTAAAGAGACTAATACCATCAAAATATGAAGAATTTTACAGAAGAATTTAAAAAGAATTTTTGGAAAGCATTTTATGAATATTTATTGATTATGCTTCCTATATCAATTTATGTTTTTTTGGAGGCAAACCATAAACATAGTGTAGCATATTTCTTTACAAGTCCAGAATGGGCGGTAGGGACTATTTTTTTGGTGTTTACAAGTACATTTACTTATTACAAAGAAGTAATTAAAAAGAAGGATAAGGTAGTAGATGAACATTTTTTAAATTTGTATCCATTAATTGGCATTATAACAACTGTATTAGCGACTCTTAATGCACATTGGTCTATGAATGGAGAAACAAATTGGCTAATTTTTGGTAGAATACTTTTATTAGTATTTTCAACTTTATTTTACTTTTTATTAATGACTAAACCCGACGAACCTAAATAAAATGTACGACAAGAAATTCCTATCCTTATTCAAAGTCAATGAAACTGAACAAGACAAAAAGTTTCAGAATTATTTTTTAGAAACAACAATTTTTCAAGAGCTAATTCAAAATCAAACTAACATAGTTTATGGAACAAAAGGTTCAGGCAAAAGTGCTTTAATGGTAGCCTTAACTGAAATTCATAAAGACAACTTTATTGATACATATTGTATTAATTTAAAAAATTTGAGTTTCAATACTTTTTATAAATATATTTCAGAATTTAGCAATCTTACAGACATTGAACTTGACAGACTTACAACTGTAGTTTGGAAAAAAACTTTTGTGTTTTATTGCTTATACTTAATCTATAAATCCCCAAAAACCGTTGACAGTATAAAAGTCAAAATCAAACTAATACTTAATAAATTCATTATTGAAGAAAATTTGAATATTGAAGAAATTTCAGAGGGAGGTACAGCACCTATAAATTCAATTCAATATTTATTTCAAAAATTTTACAATGCCCCACTCTACAAAAATGATATAAAGAAGAATACAATTTATCAAGACAACATTCTTAAAACGTACTATTTTGACTCCAATATCGAAACGATTTTTGATGAACTATTAAAACTGACTGAAGAAGAAGAAGGTTATTTAATTTGTCTTGACGGTTTAGACACAATTGTTGAACATACGCAAATTTCAAGAAAATCTGTTTTTAAAGGACTTATTAGTGCCATTATAGAACTTAGAAATGATAAAAAGATTTCAAATCTTTTCAATTTTACAATCTTCTTACCTAATGAGTTAACCTATGATTCAAGAACCCAAATTTGGGATATTGATAAAATTAAAAATTTCACTTTCTTTTTAAGGTGGGACAGAGAAGAGTTGGAAAATTTTATTTGGAAAAGAGTTTCAACAATTTCTTCTAAAACCTATAATAAATTTACCGATTTATGGAGTGATTTTTTTCCTGAAAAAATTTATAATGATGTACATAGTATAGAAGAAAATACTTTTGAATATATTCTTCGACATACTTTGTTCAGACCCAGACAACTACAAGACCATATTTATAATTTATCACGAAAATGGTCAGTAACTGGTACGCCAACTAAAATGAATTCAAGCTTTATTCCCAAAGTTGTTAGACAGACTAATATGGCACTATCAGAGGAGACAATTAATATTGTTAATCATAGCTTTAAAAATTTTGACAAGTTTATGTTTTCATTTAAAGCTATGCCTTCTGTAGTAAAAGCATCTGTTGTTAGAACACAAATTAAAAATTATTTACTTTATTACCAAGAAGAAGGGGTTCAAGACATAAATTTTATTTTCGAAGAATTGCTAAATTTTGGAATATTTGGAATTGAAGAAGAAAAAGAGGAAGATGTTCAAAATCCAATTGCAACAAACTTTGCGGAAACTAAAATGAAATTTTTTGAATTTGCATTTGTCGGTGGTTTAATTAACTCAAGATTTGAATCTGAGGCCATTTCTGATGACAGAATGGTAGCTATAGCTCCAATGTTTAGAGAATATTGTGAACTTAATAAGAACCCAGACTTTATTGTTATACCAGTTCAAAAAGGAAGAAGATTTTGGAAATAAACAACGAACAGCCAACATGGTATTTGCAATAGTGGGGCTGACGGAAATAATTGAGCAGTAGTAATTCTATTAAAATTCAGTGCTAATTTTGAGCTGAAGGAATTCTACTTCCCCACCATCGCAAATACCTGTACGTTGTACGCTATTTTTCAGAGTCACCCCAACAAACAGAAAGATAGTAAATTAAAAAGAATTTTGTAAATTTGCATTATGAAATTTGTAGACATAAAAAACGACGTAGCTTTCCGAAAAATATTTGGAAACGAAAACAGAAAAGAAGTATTAATTTCTTTCCTTAATGCAGTTTTATTGCTACAAGACAACCATAAAATAGCAAATGTTGACATTTTAACTCCTTATCAATTGCCCGACTTGAAAGGTGGAAAAGTAACCATTGTAGATGTCAAAGCGAAAGACCAAAACGGCAAAGCGTACATTGTAGAAATGCAAGTAGCAGAAGTAGATGGTTTTGACAAACGTGTATTGTATTATGCTTCAAAAAGTTATTCAGCACAAATTGAAAGAGGCGATCAATACGAAAAACTGAATCCAACTTATTTTATAGGTATTTTAGATTTTGCGGTTACCAAAAATCCAAGTTACATAAACAGGCATAAAATAATTGACATTGAAACAAATGAAAATTATATAAAAGACATTGAATTTAATTTCATAGAACTTCCAAAATTCAACAAAAAGGAAAACGAACTTGAAAGTGTCATTGACCAATGGGTTTACTTCTTGAAAAATGCTGAGAATTTGGACGTAATTCCAGAAAACTTGAAGGACGAAGGATTAAAGTTTGCTTATGAAGATGCAGACAAACATAATTGGACTAAAGCCGAATTAGAAGCTTATGATTATGTATTAATGAGAGAACAGGACGATAGAGGACGCTTAACTAAAGTTCAAAAAGACTTTGCAAGAAAATTAATCAAACGTGGTAGAGACAATTCCGAAATTGCAGAAGATACAGGACTTACAATTGAGCAAATTGAGAAATTGAGAACTGAACAATAAAACAGCGTACAACAAGGGTTTTGCAAAATGGGGGCAGATGTGCTAATTTGAACTTTCGGAATTCTATTTGGCATTTGTGCTAACCTGAACATTTGTGCTTTTATGCCCCCCACTTCGCCAAGCCCCGGACGTTGGTGGCAAGCTTAAAAGACAAAACACTCAAAATTTATAAAATATGTGGTTTATCAAAAAATATAAAATTGAAGACATACAACATCTATCAAGACAACTTTTATTAGAGAGAGACAAATACAAAATTGCAATTATTGATGACCAAAATCCACCGTTAATAAAATCTATTGAACAACACGGATTTAAAATAACACACTACTCTGACATAAACAGTATATCTGAAATAAAAAAATACGACATTGTAATTTCTGATATTCAAGGCGTTGGAAAAAAATTTGGAAGTGAATTTGAAGGAGGGCACTTAATTAAGGAAATACACAATAACTACCCTTTGAAATATTTAATTGCATATAGTGGTAAATCATTTGATATGCGATATAACGAATTCTTCAAATTATGTGACCATGTTTCCACAAAAAACGCTGACATTACAGAATGGGTAAATTATTTAGATACGGCAACAAAGAAACTTTCAGACCCAACTTTTATTTGGTCAAAAGCTAGACAACAATTTTTAGATAACAAAATACCTCTTAAAGTAATTTCGGACATAGAAAATTCATTTGTAAAATCAATTACTAATAAAAACGAAAAATTATTTAAGGCTCAAAAATACTCATTAGACTTTAATTATGGAAATACAGTTGCGACCATTGATGCAATTGGAACATATTTACAAATCATTATTCCATTTCTAGTAAAAACAGGTAGTTAATATGCAAAATGAACAACAGAATATTTATGAAGGCTTTATACACGAAATAGTTAACTTACTACCAGTATTAAATAAATCATCTGATATTATTATTGATGGTTTAACTGACAAAGGGAAAATAGATATTCAAGGAATTGAACATCATTCTCAAGTAATAAAAGATGTCGTAGAGTTAATTAACTTAAATACTGCAATAGTAAACTTGGAGCTAAACCCTGACTTTTTTACCTACCAACAAAAAGAGTATATAGACCTTATCCCACTTTTTAAAAGAGCGACAAAAATATTTAAATTAAAATCAGAGAAAAGAAATATAAACTTACAAATAGAAGGTGATGGTTTACCTAATATTTTTGCTTTACCAATCATAAAATTAATACCATACTTAATTTTAGATAATTGTATTAAATACAGTCCGAGTAAACAATCCATTGAAATTGAGTACTCAAATAATAATAATAAGGATGTAACAATTTCAGTTACATCATTAGGACCATTTGTTACTGCTGACGAAATTCCAAAATTGACTGAAAAATTTTACCGAGGGCAAAATTCGATAAATACCAATTTAAATGGCAAGGGAATGGGATTATATCTGCTTGACAAAATCTGCAAGTTAAATAGTATTCAATATGAGTTTAATTGCAAAGACACAAACTTCAACTATAACGGAATTAATTATGCGACTATAATTCAAAAAATTCATATTGAAAGATAAAAGCCAGCCACCAACATGGGTTTGGCAAAAGTGGGGCTTTATTACTAGGCTGAACATTTGTACTTTCTATAAACTTTTGTACTAAATTTGAACTTTGGTGCTTTCTAAACCCCACCTTCGCCAAGCCCAAAAACGTTGGGGTCAAGCGTCTGTAAATTGTCCCGTGGACAATTTACAGCGGGACAGAAACCTCTCTTTTTTAGATTTTATGCGGGCTGTTTACGACTTGATTTTTTGTATTTTTCTTGCATTTTTGACATTTTTACAAGTAAAACGCAGGACTTTTTTAATTTTTGTTCGACTTTTTCCAGCGACAAATTGACTACGTTTTAGATAAATTTTTACGACTTATTTAGTTTTCAGCGGACTTTTTTCAGCGACAAACTGACAAGTTTTTAGACAATATTATACGTTTTTTCAGTTCTTGTTTGACTTTTTTCAGCGACAAGCTGACAAATTTTTAGACCATATTTTGTAGTTTTTTTATTTTTCAAGCGACTTTTTTCAGCGACAAACTGACAAAATTTCAGACAATATTTTACTTTTTTGTTTGACTTTTTCCAGCGACAAACTGACAAATTTTTCAGATAAAATTTTACGACTTTTTCAGCGACAAACCGAAAAAAACGCCTGCCCCCAACATCGGTTTGGCGAAAATTGGGGCGGACGGAAGTAGCTGAACAGTTGGAATTATAAAAAACTTTTGTACTTTTATTTGGCTTTTGTGCTAAAAATTCCCCAACTTCGCCAAGCCGTAAACCGTTGTGTGCAATTTTTCAAAGACACCTCAAAATTTAAATAATATGACAAAACAATTATGGCTATTACTTTTAATGTTTCCAGTCTTTGCGTTTGGACAAAACATTTCATTTCCACCAACACCAAATGAAGATGAAACAAAAGGATTAAACAACAATTGCTATTTGAGTGCTATTGGACACCCTACGCAAAAAGAAAAATCCGAATTTATTAATTTATTAAAGCCTTATGTTGACAGTATTTGTCCAAAACTAAATTTGCCCAAAAAGACAATAATGGCAATGCTAATATTGGAGGCGGGATTTGGCTTTACAAGAACGGGGTATTACGCTAATAATTTGGGTGGAGTAAAAAAATGGACAAAAGATACTGCAAATGTATATGTATTAAAAGGGCAACCTGACGAAAATGAAGGCAAGTGTAAGATTATCAGGAAAACAAAAAATGGACAATTAATCTTTGATGAAAATGATAGACCAGATAACAGGTATAGAAAATTCAACTCAAAACAGGATTTTGTGCTTTATCTAACATCTGAACTTTTACAAAACAAAAGATACAAGCCATATTCTGATAATTATTCCAAAAATTTAAACAAAGGAATTTCAGAAAGTGAGGCTTCGTTAATATATGCTTTTGAATTGGCACAACTTGGAAAATACAATCATCACGGAGGAAAATATTATAGAAATGCTATCGAAAATGTAATTAAATCATACAAATTATGAGAACACTTTTTTTATCAGTATTAATTTGTGTTACAGCTAACACAATATGCTTTGGACAAAGTAATAGTTTACAAAGTAAATTTCTTATTGACAGTTTAGAAACAATTCAAAAGAGAGTTGAAAAGTCAATAATACCTTCACGGTATATGGCACAAAAACAAATTTTGGAAACTGATACACTTAAAGGTTGGGAAAATATTAAAGTTTCACTTTATGAATATTCTGTTGACAATGGAAAAAAAGTTGGAAAAGTGTATATGGCAAATGCTGATGCTAAAAAACTTGCAACTTGGATTATTACAACTTGTGTTACATTAACGAATAAATTAGACAAAAAGAATACAGACTTTTTAATTAAATCTATTCGTAATGCTTCAGGTGGACAGTTTCCAGTCAAAGGAATAGTTTATGAAAATATGGACGGGAAAGGATATTATCCATATGTGTTTAAAGATGGAGTTACAGTATTTTTAAAGCAGACAACAACAGATAACTTGTCTTTAATTACAAATGACAACATTAGGAGAACAGGAAAATATGCTAGAATAATTAGTACGACAAGGGAAGAGTTTAATAATAAATTTCCAAGTAAGGACACTAATGGAATAGAATGGCTAAATGTTGTTAGAGAGGAGTATAAATTAGCAATACAATCAGACACAAATAATTTATTAATAGCTTGGGCAAAAGGTAAAATAAAATAAAACTGCACACAACATGGTATTGCCAAAAGCGGGGCTGAAGTAATTCTATTAAGCATTTGTGCAAGTACAAACATTAGGAATATTTATGAACATTAGTGCAAGAAATCCCCGCCTTCGGCAATACCCAACCGTTAGCTGTAATGCTAAAACGACCAAACATAGAAAATATATGAATAAAAAATTTCAAGTTTTTGTAAGTTCTACATACAGAGATTTAACGGAAGAAAGACAAGAAGTAATGCAGGCACTTTTGGAACTTGATTGCATACCTGTTGGAATGGAGCTTTTTCCTGCTGCTGATGATGACCAGTGGACTCTTATAAAACGATTAATTGATGATTGTGATTATTATATATTGATAATTGGTGGGAGATATGGCTCAATCAATGAAAATGGGATTAGTTACACACAAATGGAATATGAATATGCTTTATCACAAGATATTCCAATAATTTCATTTCTTCATAAGAAACCATTTGACATTTCAGTTTCTAAAAGTGAAGAAAAGCCTGAATTAAAGAAAAAATTAGAGGAATTTAGACAGATTTCTGAAAAAAAACTTTGCAAATATTGGGAAAGTCCAATTGAACTTGGCTCTCAAGTGAGTAGAAGTTTAGTGAAATTAATAAAAGATAAACCAAGACCAGGGTGGGTAAAAGCTGATTTATTACCAAGTGAAGAGTTGACTAGACAATTATTAGATTTAAAAAACGAAAATGAATCGTTAAAAGAGCAATTAAAATCTACCCAAAATCTATCAGGAACTGAAGAATTTAGTTCTGGGGAAGATATATATAATTTTAAATTTAATATTGTTGGTCGTGGAGAATCTTGGGAAATAGAAAGAGCAAATTATGAAGGTAAAATAGATTTAACTTGGGACAATATATTTTCGGAAATCAGTCCACTTCTTATTGACGAAACAACTGAAGACAATTTAAGAATTAAAATAAATTCTTTGATAAAATCACTTAAGTTTGATTCTGTATCAAAGGAATTGAAGAAAGACAAAAGATATCCTGACTCATTTTCAATTAATGATACCGACTTTCAAACTATAAAAATTCAATTTCGAGCTCTTAATTATATGACGGAGAGTTTAAAAAAGAGAAGTATTCACGACAAGAAAAAATATTGGACATTAACCCCATTTGGAGATAATATTATGACTAGATTAAGAGCAATAAAGAAATAAGCACTACAGCTAACAACATGGGTTTGGCAAAAGTGGGGCTTTAGTGCTAAATTGAGCATTTGTACTTTCTATTAGCTTTTGTGCTAAATTTGAACTTTAGTACTTTTTAATCCCCACCATCGCCAATACGTAAACCGTTGGCAGCAACCGCAAAAAAACTGAACCCTTGAATTTTCAACTTTAAACAACTTTAAATATGACAGTATATACATGGAATGAACTTAATGATGTATTATTTGATGGAACATTTGACCCAACTATAAAAAGACATAGGTCCACATTTGCATATAGAGGTATCTCAGACGAGAGTTACGAACTACAAAATAGTTTAAGCCGACTCGGCAAGCCTTATGCGACAATGGAACAAAACCTAATCAAGCAATTTAAAAAGTATGCTAACAAACATATTGTAGAGAGAGATACTGAATGGCATTGGTTAAGTAGTGCACAACATCATGGTTTACCCACACGATTATTAGATTGGACATATTCACCATTAGTTGCATTACATTTTGCAACAGAAGACATGAATAAATATAATGTTGATGGGGCAGTTTGGAAGGTAAATTATTCACAAGCTCACGATTTACTTCAAACTAAACAAAAAGATAGTTTAGGCAAGTTAGGTGCAAGAATTTTTAATGTTGATGCCTTATATGACACAATAAAAGACTTAAAAGAGCTGGATAGTCTTAGCTCATCAAGTTATGAAGTTGCAATATTTTTTGAACCGCCAGCAATTGATGACAGGATAATAAATCAATTTGCATATTTTTCTGTATTAAGTGACCCATATTTAACAGTGAACGACTGGTTTAATATGCCTCACGTAAAAGGTAAAGTAGATTTTACTAAAATTATTATTGATAAAAATCTCAAAATGGAAATTCGTGACAAACTTGACCAATGCAACATTAATGAAAGAATTTTAATGCCAGGTTTAGACGGTCTATGTTCATGGCTAAAAAGACACTATAAACCGATTTAAACAAATATTTCAACTTGACAAATCATTTGACAGACAAAAGCGGCAGCTGCCAACATAGTATTTATGAAAAAGGGGGCAGACGTAAGTAATTGAACATCAAAACATTAATCAACATGTGTACCGTCGGACGGAATACTATGAAGCAGTTGGAAGTAACTAAACTTTGGAACAAAACCCAGCAACAGTTACGGGCTGACGAGTTCCAAATTCCCCCTTCTTCATAAATACTTTTACGTTGGTGGTAATGCCATGGAGACACCTACAAACAGAAATTATCTATAAATAAATTTGGAAAATGTTATCTAATTAGCTAACTTTGTCAAACAATTAAAAACTGTAATGGACGAGAAATTTATTAGGGACATTTTTTATTTTGAAGACTATTACCTCGAATTTTATAAAGGATTAAAACCTGCTGTTAAAAAAAAATTCAACTGGACATTAGAACTTATTGCAACAATTGACAAAGTCCCTGAAAAATATTTTAAACACATAACAGGTTCGACAGGACTTTTTGAAGTACGAGTAGAAGTTGGTTCAGACATTTTTAGAGTATTTAGCTTTTTCGACAAGGGAAAACTTATTATTCTAGTGAACGGATTTCAAAAGAAAACTCAAAAGACACCTAAGAACGAAATTGAACTTGCAGAAAAACTTAAAAAACAATATTTCGATGGCAAAGACAGCAAATAAATTAACTTCATTTACTTTACATTTAGACAAAGAATATGGAGTGAAAGGAACTGCAACAAGAGAAGCCTATGAACAAGAGTTTGAGGTTTTTAAACTCGGTGTAATGCTTCAAGAATTGCGAAAAGAAAAGGGAATGACACAAGAACAGCTTGCTGACAAATGTGGCACAACAAAAACATATATTTCGAGAATTGAAAATAATTCAAGCG
This sequence comes from Lepidostoma basale, assembly GCA_022606425.2. NCBI lineage: Eukaryota > Metazoa > Arthropoda > Insecta > Trichoptera > Lepidostomatidae > Lepidostoma > Lepidostoma basale. Next base: position 1,649 of record JAHDVF020000533.1, on the reverse strand, counting down.
ATATTAGACTTTCGACATTAATGCGAATAATACAAGTCGGACTTGGTGGACATTTAAACTTGAATGTAAGCTTGTAGAAAAAAGGCACTAACCACCAACAAGGGTTTTGTGCAATGCTGGCAGAAGTGCTAATTTGAACTTTTGGAATTCTTTTTTACATTCGTAAAAAAGTCAGCTTTCGGAATGCTAAGCCAGCACTGCACAAAGCCCCGGACGTTGTATGCCATTTTAAAAGACCACTTTCGACCCAACTACTGAACTTTAAACTAACTTTTGACTGCCACGTGAAAATAAAAAGTGCAAAATCATTTCGTTTTTGGTACAAAACCAAAGTAAAAGAAATAGAAAAATATAGCCCAAGCCACAACGAAAATTTTGTTGGGACATATCATGTAGAGAATGGCAAAAAAATAAAAGGTTTTTTTGAAATGTATCACGGCGACAAGCCAGACATTGCAAGCTATTTGCCTTCAATTCTCAAAATAGCAGAAGACGGACAAGCCATTTATGAGTTTTTACAAAATGCCGTAGATTGCAATTCAACACATTTTTATATTTTCTACAACGAAAATTACTTTTTGGCTATCAATAACGGAGAGCCGTTTGACATCCAAGGTTTACAATCTGTTTTAAACATAGCCCAAACTACTAAAAAGAGTTGTGATAAAATTGGAAGATTTGGAATTGGCTTTAAGTTGGTACATAGACTAGTTGGCAAAAATGAAGGTGTTAGCGAACTCGTAAATCAATACAAAGGTCCAATTCTTTATAGTTGGTCAAGGTTGCAAGATTTACAAGAACTTATGGCGAATGAGCCTCTTGAACCATTATTACCAAACAAAGAAAATTACAGCGATTTTCTAAATGCTCCATATTTATTAAAACTCATTCTTACTAATTTCCCAGCCGAGCCAAATGAAATAGTCAAAGACTTAAAATATAAAGACAGAGTTGTTTTTAGTCAAGAAGAACTAAATGAGCTTATTGGCTTTTTAAATGATAGTTTTCAGCAACACGCTGAAAATATCAAAATGAATGTTTTAAAACAAGGAAGTATTTTCTTTTTACGTTTGGGAGAAGGCAAAAAAGAAATGTTGGATAGAGATTATGATGATTTAAAAAAAGGTGTTGAGTATTCGATGAATACTTTAAAACGATTACAAAAAGTATATATAAACAGTGAAGAAATTGGCAAGAAACCACTTGATTTAGAGGAATTTGAGATTGATAAAAATTCAGACGATTTTAAAAAAATCAACCCAGAATACAAAGAATGTAATATAAAAGTAACATTCGGGTATTATCAGAATTACAAACAAAGTGAGAAAATTAAGGCTTCGCCTAATTTTTACAAATATTTCCCAATGGGTGATGAAACGAACGGTTTCAGTTTTATTATCCATTGCGACAGTTTTAGCAATGAGGCTAATCGAAGAAAATTACAAAGAGATGAAATAAATAAAAATTTGTTTCCTGTGATTTCAAATTTTATTACACAGCGACTTGATGATTATAAACAAAACAATCGAACTCAATTTTTGCGTTTATATGCGTGTTTATTATTGTCAGATGTTCCTGACAAACAAAACAATGAATGGTTAAAGCCCATTTTTTATGACACTTTACTTGAATATTTACGTTCTAATATT